>JANHGO010000960.1:0-36831 GCA_024606505.1 Aquila spilogaster
TGATCTTCCCTACTTAAAATACTTCTAAATAACAGTGGAGGGATCGGGGAAAAGGAAGAGAAAATGCCCTTTTTCTTTACAAAGGGGCAAAGCTTTGCAAGAAAATTAAAGGTCAGTCGTTTTTTTAACTAGTCTATAGAAGCACAAAACCTTCCTCTGTTCTTACTGAGTCCAGCACAGTGTAATGACCCCCAGTCTTGAGCTGAGGACTAAGTGGTAGGAAGACATTTACGTGGATAGTCTCACCTACGTACTGCAGTAGATAAAGAGCAAAATATGGCACAAGACCATTCAACATGGCCAATTAGTGAAGTGCACTCACTCAAGCATGAGCTGCGGTACTTATCTAATCAGCAAAGGATTTAAATGTGCACTGAACGTGTTCAAATTCCGTCATGTTCCTAAGGTTGCGCTCCTGAATTCACACCATATTTCTTGAATAAATTTGAGATAACTGGAGGGTGTTTTTAGTGTAAAATCAGTGCAATTGGGTCACAACTGAGCCTATTTATTCTAACTAGTATTTACTCCATCTGCTTTGCTTTGTCCATCAGTAAGACCTATGCTCAACTTCAGATATGTTGACATCTGGTTTTACTACTAACAAGGTAATGCCTATTTTTATTTCTTGTTCTTGGATTTCTTTAATTGATTGATACATACCAGTTTGGTCTCCATTTTCTTTTCCATAGAAATAAAGGAAAGGATGTAGCTGAGATACTGGTCACTGTCATACACACATGTATCTATGCCCTGTTGGCTATATCCATTATTGCTTTACCCTAGCAGAGTAATATGTTTCTGTTCGACTGCACAAGCAAAGCGATCTGATGTGATTGCTATTAAATGCCTCCTTACATTTCTCAGTGCAATCCATCACCAAATGAATTCCAGCTGCAGTCAAACAATATGAAGTGAGCACATCTGAAAGCAATGAACTGTGCAGAACCACTGATACAATACGAACCTGGAAACCCCCAAACCTTCCTTGTGAGATGGGTTCATGAAATTAATTGAAACAGTCACGTTTGGCATCATTATTCTTAGAGCTGGCACCCTCATCAGTTGAAATAATTTTGGTTTTATTTATTCTTTTTGCTATGTGTGATCCCAAGGGTAGCACTTTTTTTTTTTCCTTTTGCACTATTCATTGATAATAAGAAATAAAAAAATAGACAGGAATGCCTTGCCTTCTGAAGACCACTGAGTTTGAGGTGCTGATAACTATACTCTTCATTGTTTTGTTAGTTATATCAAAATTAGATGGAATAGGGAACACCAGAAGAGCTTAGTAAAAACCTGCAAGAAATGTGATTTTGTTTTTTTCTGCTTTGTTTTTTTTTTTCCCTTCAGACTCTTCTTCCTTTTAATGGCACACAACAGTGTATTACATTGAGACGTAACCGGTGACTTAGCAGAAAGATAAGCTAAAGAAATCCCCACCCTTATTGTGAAACAGTTGGTTTTATCTCTCTCTTTCTGTGCTAATAAAAGCAAATCATTTCTCAACAGACACAGCACTGGCTTCAGGGATCTGGTACAGGGCAAACACTTTGCTTGGCAGCATTTAAAACCATGGGAAGAACTCCTTGGCTGATGCGTGTTGGCAGAATTGTTCTTCCTAGGAATTAATTAAATGCTTGGTATACTGAGAGATCTAGTCATAGTGATTAAGTTGATCTCCAATTGAAATATAGAGTAGACTGTAGGATGAGGAACATTTAGGGCTATATGACGCATTATGAATTTTCCTGTTATCTGCTCTATTGGTCATTGTGGCTATCGGATATGGAAGAAAGAGTTGGTGTCTCAATTTAGCAATTTCTGTACTCTAGTAGAGAGCCACAGGGCTGGGAAGGCAGATGCCCCTGTACACCATCAACTGTTTGCATTAGAAATGCAGAGTGGAGTTTTCATTGCTTAAAGGGGAAGAGCTGGTGTTTGAATTCAAAATAAATCAGAAATATTAATGTGTTCAAGAAATGAGTTTAATGATGTATTTTAAAACTATTAAATTAATGTTTCTCATTAGTGGCACAGCCTAATCACTCTTTGCAAGCAGGAGGAAGAAAGTAAAGCAATATCATAAGAGATCAAACAGTGATTGAAAATTAATTAATTCAGCGTTATATAAATCAGGTAGCTTCAATAAAAATACTAGCAGAGTATTCAGTTCTTATGGGCAAAATTAAAAATAAAAAATGCCTTAATTAGTGCTTTTTCATTCAATCCAGCTGACCTATTTATTTTTAATTGAGCTACAGGGTGCTAAGCACTCAGTGAAAGTGATAATTGTGGTTGTGAACTTTTTGACGTTTCCCTTTGGACGCAGTACCTTGTTTTCTGCAGAATACCTCAGAATAGTGGAGAAAATTGGTACCTTGCTGTGCTAAGAGTTGCTGTTTTGTTTCTTCTCTGGATGCTGACCTGCTTCGTGTCATGTAAATATCTTGTGGCTCTCGTTACCACATCTTTGTTTTGAATGTATGAAGATTTACTTTGCAGGACATGTGAATTAGCTACAAAGAAAGAATGACTGGATGGATACTATAATAATAACAACAATAACAATAATAGTAATAATAATAATGTAACATATGTGGTTATTAAAGTTAGCTTTAATAATTTGGAAAATTAAGAAAATGGAACGAGTGACAACTTTTTAAACATATTATTACTTTTACATTTTATTCATACCTATCTACCACCTTTACACTGATCTTGTTTGTCTCTCAGAAGTAGACAAGTTGTCCTGAAAAGGTTTCATTCCTAATAGCTAAAAGGGAGAAGAAAACCAGCTCAAAGAGAGTAAAGAAAGAACCCAGATCATTTCATGAACCTCATCCTTTCATGAACCCATATTTGTGATGGGTTGATGGTTGGATTAGATGATCTTAGTGGTCTTTTCCAACCTTAATGATTCTACCATTCCATGACATGCACTGAACTGTGTCATCATGGCCAATGATGTGAACTGGAGCAGAATTAACTGGTGTTGCTGTTAAACTGGTGCTTCCAGTTGTCACGTTCTGTTTCAGAACATTCTGATTTTACTGAGTTTTCCATGCATAGTCCTCAGAAATCATTCCAGCCTTGCAGCCTGTAACATATCTCTCCCAGAGTAGGCCTCTCTCAAGCTTTCATGTGAAGAATTAAAGCTAATCTGAGGACTTGAGCATTAGCATCATTTTTGCAGCTCTTCGGTGCAGTTGTGAAAGCAGCTTTATTAAAGGCAAGATAAGGTTTATGCAGTCCCAATGGTGGTATTTAATAAAGATAAGTGAGGCTTCTAAGCCTCACGTCAATTCTGATTGTGGGGAAGGAAGGATAGAGCATCCTGAACCTGCCGGACTTCTGCAGTGCTAAGTATGTGCTTAGCTGTGAGTGTGCAAGGAGTCAGTTTGTATTATTCCCTCGATTTAAAGGCTCAGCATCGTATGGAATGGAACCAATAGATCTAGTTCGTTGTGCGACAGGTATTTACTGCTGGGACATAAACGTGATTCCATCTGGCTGACAACAAGTGTAGGCTCATGCACATACAAACAGCTTTTGCAGGTAGAATGACCTGCAACGGGAAGAATAAAGACCACAAACAGTTGTGAATTGGAATTTGTGATTCTGCCTGGTTATTTCAGCCTCCTGTTCTGATTGCTATGGGTTATATTGACCTAGTGGGTGGCAACCGGCCTCTGACAGGGAATTGGAACTAAATGGTCTTGAAGGTCCTTTCCAACCCAAGCCATTCTGTGATTCCACACCAACTGATGCAGTGAGAAGAAATGCTTGAGAAGGCCACAATCTGAAAATCTTCAACCTCATGTTAGGGTTTTAAAGTTGTACCTGAGCGCCTAAGTATCCAGTACTACCAGTATCCAATATTACCAGTACAAAATATTCAAAAATAATGGACCAGGAACTCTCAATATAACGAGGGAGAGGTTTCTCGTTAAATGCAGTTATTCTTTTGTCTTCTACTTCACAGAAGGCACACTGGCATTATATTTTCAAATCTTTGGCCAGTTTCTTAAAGTATTTTATAATTGAACAAAATGACATTCTTATATCCCATATCTCGTATTCCAACAGCACAGTCTTGAGTATAACTTTCAAATGGTAAAAACCGCAAGAGATGGCAGCAACAGGGGAGAGGTTTGCCTTTCCTGGATATGTAGAGCAACCCCATTGGTTATGGTAAGTGTATGCACAAAAATTTTGCAGACTAAGCGTCCAAAATGAGCAAAATGAAAGCAGCAGTCTTTAGTCAATCACTGATTTGCTATCAAATGGTCAAGTGCACCTAGAACAGCAACGTACTTTCAACAGTACAACTATGTCTCAGTTTCAGTTGAGAGAAGGAAGATTAAACCTCAGCCTTTCCACACCAAGTGAATTTGCAATAGAGAACTTCACTGTTCATTGATTTTAGAGATGGATGTGAACACAAATACTGCTGTAATTGTTTTATACTTTCAGAATCACACTCAAGATTGAAAAGCAACCCAAGACCTCCAAAACTCAACACTATCACCTGAACATGGCTCCAAAGTTATAGAGAAGGCCTATCTCAGTTTGAGTGGCCAGACTTCGCTCTTAATACCTCTCCACTGCTAATAATTCTTGACAAGCAGAGGATAAAGTGATGTTTTCCCACAGGAAATAAAAACAGATTGAGGAGTTGAGGTGGAGGTAGCTTGCATTGTGCACTGCATGATCCTACAGACTGGGGCTGCACCTTTAGAATGGGTGGAGTTGATCGAAGTCTTCATCACTGTGAAACTATGATCTTAATGCTCATTATGTGGCACACTACAAGCTGGGCTTCCTCTGCACAAGTTCCTCCTAGAGTAAGGTCCTTACAATTTGCTTTACAAGGCCAATATAAATTACTTAATATATGGATTCATTTTTCAAATGCTCCCATGCTTTAAGTATCCACTTCAGTAATCCACTGTAGGATTTTTGTTGGGCTTCTTGTGGTCTGGTTGAAAATCTCTCTTCAACTTAATTTAATTATTTTTTCTCTATCATTTTAAATTGAAAAGAGCAGATAATTGTATCCCACAAGTCTACAGGTTGAGTTGAATCTGTGTGTTTGGCAAGATTTATTTTTGTGAAGCCCTCAAAGTCCTGCTCAAAGTCCTTCTCATGATACAGGTGTCTCCTACCAAAGCACCCAAATATATTTTCAGGGTTGATATATTTTTCTTCTAAACACTCCTGGGAAGTCGAGGGCTGTGCAAACCACAGGGGCCACACAGATATGTGCTTTTGCTTTTCCAAAAGTGTGTTAAGTCTGTGGTAATTAACCAACTCCCAAATTTCTTCTCGCAAGGCTTACTTGGTGACACTTCAGGGGTTTGGGGTGAGTTGGGGGAGTCTGGTTCCTTAGGATTCCACCCTTAAATCCAAGGCCAATATCCCAAGCTTGTGAGGCTGCCTCTGTTGAAGACTGCTTCAAAAAGCATGGCAAGTTCCTTGCTTTTTTTTTCCTTTCTACACACATTTCTAATTTAAATAAAAGGAATAAATTATCCAGGAATGAAATGCTGCTAGTTCCTTGTGAAAGCTTAAGAGAATATTGCCTCTGTTATTTCTCCTGTGTATTTTCTGTATTTCTGGAATTTCTGTAAATTTCTTTCATTCTCTGCTGAGGGATTTCTTACGAAGATTCAGCCTTAGCAGTGCGTTATTTATGATGCTCTAAGGGCATCTTGTTGTGGGCAACTCTTTCGAAAACGATCATGCAAATAAATTGAAACCTCTGGTTGCGAAGTCTCTGTGCTGGAGGGTTGTTATAACGGATCGTAAAAACCTCATTTCCAAAGCACTCCTCCTGATCGTGCAAATAAACAAGGGGGCAGTTCAGCTAACACTTCTTTTGAGGAGTTTACTCTCTATCCAGAGCTGCAATTACCAGCAAAAGAAAGATGACGTGGCCGTGGGACTTGGAGCATAGCTTCAGTTTGACACTTGGTCAGCTCAGCTTGGCTCTGTCACGCAGAACAGCACTTTCTCACTCTGAGCTTAATTACCGTCTGTGACCAGGCTCGTTATCCGGGGAATTCTAAGAAATGGCTTTTGAAGGGTTGGGACATGGTTTCAGTGCGTTAATAAAGAGCTAATCACCTGTTTAGGATTAGTGATTAAAGAAAGTGAATTAAACTAAATACAACCCTTTTATTCCAGAATAGCTGTCTCTGTGTGGTTATTAAAGAATATCTCTTTCTTTTTAAATTCATGCTCAACTATAACCTTGAACTAACTTCCAAGTGTAGATAAGCCTCTAAGTTATGTTGGTTTCCATCTGGGGTGAGTGGAAGAAAGAGAATGAGATCTATTCCATAGGAGTGAGGAATTGCTGCTGATATGGTCTTCCCATTGTGGTTCCCATAATGGAGGGAGTCTGGAGCCTGGTCACAGGAGTGGGAATGCTGGGAGGAAATCTCGCTGGCTGTACTGTAGGTACAACAGCTCCACAATGGCTGAAAACCAAATCTGTGTTTCTCATGTTATGCTGAAGATCCTAGCGGTGCAGATTTTCCAGATACATTAGGATATGTCATTATATCAGATAAAGAACTATCAGATAAAGAACTGTACCAATATACAGTCTGCTCGGTCCAGGCACACTGACGGATTAATTTTGATGAATATCAAAACTGCACACGGCGCACCCCAAAGGCTGACAGAATGTGGCTCGTGTCTCTCATAACCCATTATCAGCCTCTCTCTCTCCCCTCTTCCAAAATAAGAAATGAATTGCATTTCATTTCTAGCAACCACATATCATTTGACATCAAACAACATGCCAGATCTTTAATAACATAATTAGGGGGTATGCAAAATATCAATCACTGTCTAACTAGATTTGATTACACACCTACTGCTTTCAGTGATAGACCCCAGCCATGGGGGCCCACCTGGAGGCAGTTAAGTAAAAGTCAAGCTTAATTTGATTGCTGTTCAAAAGGAAAGTAAATCACAGTAGATATTGGGATTTAGTGTTTCCAGCACTAGAATTTAACATAAAGCAGAACGAAGACAGGAATCCAACAGTCTTTTGTCTGTGAGTGCAGGCACAAGTCAGAGCAGGTAGAATACAAATTTTACATACAGATGCAGAAGGCAGTTTGACTCATTTGACACCATGAGATCAGTTGATGCCCTCTGGTTCTGTGCAATGTTGCATATGTCCCATTGCTTTGCTGCTTGAAGGGAGTCAAGAGCTGGAGGTCTGGACATTGCAGTGATGGGACAAAGTTTTGGGATCCATCTGCTAAGAAGGTGATGAGAGGAAGTTCTGCCTGATAAGCCTTTCTAATTCGACCTCCCCCCCTCTTTTTTTTTTTTTTTAACTCAGTATTACAACAGCTTTAAGCAGTTCTGGTGTTGCTAGGTAAGATGCTGACACTCTCATAGAACCATAGAAGGGGTTGGGTTGGAGGGGACCTCAAAGATCATCTGGTTCCATCCCCTTCTGCCCTGAGAAGGATTGCTGACCGCTAGATCAAGCACCAGATCATTTTGCCCAGGATCCCATACAGCCTGGCCCTGGACACCTCATGGGATGGGGCACCCACACCTCCCTGGGAAGAAGTGCCAGCACCTCACTGCCCTCTCAGTGAAAATTTTCCCCTGACATCTAATCCAAATCTCCCCTTCTTTAGTTTAAAATCATTTCCCCTTGTCCTATCACAAAAGTTGATTTGCCTCCTGTTTGTAATCTCCCTTTAAATATTGGAAGGCCACAATAAGATCTCCCCGCAGGCTTCTCTTCTCCAGACTGAACAAGCCCAGCTCCCTCAGCCTGTCTTCATAGGAGAGGTGCTCCAGCCCTCTGAGCATCCTCATGGCCCTCCTCTGGACCAACTCCAACAGCTCTGCATCCCTCCTGTTCTGGAGTCCCCAGGCCTGGATGCAGTACTCCAGATGGGGCCTCACAGGGGCAGAGCAGAATGGGACAACCTCTTCCCTCTCCCTACTGTCAGCCCCCCGTTGCTGCAGCCCAGGATGCTGTTGGTCATCCAAGCCCCAAGAGCACACTGATGCCTCATGTCCTGCTTTTCATCCACCAAAACCCTGAAGTCCTTCTCTGCAGAGCTGCTCAAGTTCTTCTCCCAGTCTGTACTCATATCTGGGGTTGCCCCACCCCAACACCTTGCACTTGGCCTCATTAAGCCTCATTAGGTTCTCATGTGCCCACTTCTTTGAGCCTGTCTCGGTCCCTCTGGATGGCATTCCTCCCCTCTCTTGTGTCAACTGCTCCACTCAGCTTGGTGTCGTCAGCAAACTGCTGAGGGTGCACTCAGTCCAACTGTCTATGCCATTGATGAAGACGTTAAAGAGTATCAGTCTCAAGACGGACCTCTGAGCAACACCACTCATCAGCACAGGAAAATATTTCTGAACGTCAGCAGTTTCTGTGCAGCTCTCAGCAAAGAGTGAGATGGCACAAGATGGGAGAGACCATGAGCAGAGAGATGGAGATGACCTGAGAGTATAAAGGTTGATTGATTTAGCCTGGGGCCCTAACTAATAAGGCAAAGGCAGGAAAATTATATTAAATTCATTAGTGCAATTTGCTAGTCCCATGAAGGCAGCTTTTCTACACTACCTTCAGGTCTTGTAAATCCCTGTGCAAAGCATCCCAAGAATAACAGGCAAAAGGTCCGCTGTAAATATGTCTCTTCTGACGGTGTGTAAAGATCTGTGTGGGAAAAACACTGCCTTGGTGTTCTTGTAAACATTTCCCTTTGGCCTTAGGGAGCAAGTGCGCAGACAAGTTGCAAATTGTGAAACCATCTGCACAAAAAAGCACACCTACAAATGGGCCGTAATTGTCCTGGAGGTACCTCTGTGCTAAAAGCTTGTGTCAGGGTGAGTCCAACCTATTATTCTTCCCTTTCTTTGCCTCAATATTTACAGGTCAGCAGGTGCCATTGCAGACACAGCTCTGGTGCTCCTGTTTGCTTTTTCCCAGTTAACCATGCAACCCAGCCAGCCAGCCGCAGACCGCTGGGTAAATACGTGGAGTCGCCGGTGAGATTTCTAATGGAACAGCTTACTTCATTTCCATTTGTGCATGGATCTGCTGCAGGTTCAGATCACCTCAAATAATAGCACAGCTTCTGGAGCAGCTCTTTTGTTCATTCTGCTGCTTTTGGGCTGCTGCCGTGCCCTGTGCTGACCTGGAGTCAAGTGCACCGTGGCAATAATTGCAAGTGCATGTTTTTAATTTTCCCTAGAGTTTAAATTTCACGGGGCAGTTATATGTTGGGTAAAGGTCCTTTTGTAATGGCTGAAAAGATCAGGTGAATTCTAAAATATCAGACAATTATAACCTCGTTGCTGCTTTAATTAATCCAGATTTTAATGTCTGAATGACTTCTTTGTTAATACATTAAAGATGTTTAGTGCTATTAATTGATATGTAACTGGGTAGCACTGAATTTATTATGTGGTTTAAAATACCAACTGGTGTGTTAAAGCTATTTCTGCTTTACAGTTCTATTAAATGCCAGCTATAATTTGCTATACAGACTGCTGGAAACTGACTGTTGATTAAGTTACCCACCAGTGTGGGCTCAATATCTGTCAGTGGGCATTTATTATGAAATGGGTATGAAATATCTTGTTTGGGATTCTCAGCAATGTGAGGGCTCTGAGCTGAAGATGAGAAATGAGGGCGTTGGGAAGGGGTTTGTTGTGTGACACCCAACAAGCTTCATACACCCAACATACAGTTTACATGGACAAAAAAAAAAAGCAATCCACCCAAGAAGACTTCATTTCTTATTTGATGGCAGATCACACTAATCAGGTGGTCCATTTGCTAAACTGACCATAGGTTATTGCACATTAAATCAGAAATATTTAGTTGTTGGCAACCCTGCCTGCTTCAGGGGGATGGAATTAGGTGATCTTTGAGGTCCCTTCCAACCCAACCTGTTCTATTGACTATTACTGTGTGTGTTATCTGTGTTACTTGGTGCATTGAATGTGGAATAAGGTACAGTACCATCTGAATCAAGCATGCTCCTTTATGAAATAATTTTTCAGCAACTCAGCTTTGGAAGTAGATTTACCTGTTGCCTGGATCACCTTGCCCATATCCAAATTAATACATGAGTCACACGCCTGTGGATCCATCTGTTCATAGCTTCGTTCTATTCGAACTCTTAACTGTGACCTTCTCATGAGGAATTAGCACTTCTGTTGACTTAGGGCACAGAAAATCCAGTCTTTTGTCCGTTCTTGTGCTAGAGCTTGTACCAAAAAGCATATTCATGGCTAAAACATTGGCTCTCTTTTGGTAGGCATGGGGTGTTGGCAGCAGTAGACGCCTTCTACTTTCCACTCAAGTTCTGTCAAGGCCTGTTGATCCAGTTCAAGCACTCGTTTGGCTGATACCTGAATAACAACATAATTAATGTGCTTTACAATTAGTCCTACAAGAAGGAAGCGTTGTTCTTAACCTGGATCTGGTTTTGTTCTGACTGCCTTACAAACTCGCAAGCAGTTGTGTCTGCCCAAATAAAGGCAAGAGGGAGTAGGATGATTGGAAGTGGTTTGGGTTAGATAGGGATTTTCATCAGCTGTGGCCTCATCTGTAAAATTAAGGGAATTATCCTTCTCTCTCCGCTTTTGCCTGTCTTGTCTATTTAAAAACAATTTTTTTTCAGGGAAACATACAAAACTCTTGGCAGAACCTTATGCTACGTGAAGAACAATAATTCTCAAATACTTTCCTATTTCCTGGGCTATATTATGAGCTGGAATTTGCATCTGTATATAACCTTTCAGCAAATGATTTCCTTCTTGGGCATTTGCTATGGGGAATTCAGTCAAGGTAGTCTAAGCAACGGGTTTATAGTGGCAAAAATCCATTTAGAGTGTGGAAAACAGTGTGAACATTTTTAGAAAGCGTGCTTCTATTCCTTTAATTAATTACATTAAATGGATGCTGCAGCAGAGACAAGTGCTCAGTGTGTTAATCTGTGTCCAGAGACATACGAAGAAGTGATTGTTGCCCCCAGAGAATTTACGGTCAAGGCAATGAGAGGTAAAAAATTTTATCCTTTTAATTCAGATGGGGGACAGAAATAAAATGGCTTGTTTAGAATCATAAAACATTTCATAAAAGCATTCATAAAAACAGTGAAATCATCTCCTTTCTATGTCTAGAAATCCGTTTTTTTTTTGGTTTTTACTGAGATTTGTATTGGCTCTGGAGGCAAGGACGTTATTCGGATGAGGAACGACACGGTTGTTAACGTTCACCCTTCCAGTAGGTAACCTTTGTAGAAATGAGCTACAGTATCTTGCTGTGTTCAATTAGTTCTTATGGATACATAGGCTAAAACTTTTTGCTTTGGACCACATTTGTCACTGGTGTAGTCCTACTGAGTCGGAGTGACCTTGAGTCTTTGGTTGAGCTTTTGGGAAAGATTTTGAAGAGATCCATAGCCCTGCACATCAGAAATGTTACATTCTTTGTACTTGTTTAGGCCTTACACAATTTATGGACCACATCATTGCTCTCATTCCAAGGTGCCACAGCCATCAGAAAGGAACGTGAGGAGTTGTTAGGGGTGCACTAAGCCAGCGAACCATTACTGCAGCATGGGACACCTCTGCTAATGTAATGGTATTCATGAAAGAAACAAAGCACAAAGAAAGGGACTCTAATAAATATCTGAACTTCAGAAGGCATAATATCATACAGCCGGTCATTTTTCTAAATTATTTAAGCAGAGTGTTTGCTATGCACTTCTACCATTACTCAGGTGAGGATTTATTACCTTTTAATTCATTTAAATACCTAAAATTTATTTGATTTGGGAGGAGAAGGCAGACAGGAAGGCAAGAAAAATGGCTTTGCTCCCTTTATGGGAAATCTAAGTAATGGTATTGGTATTCACTTTCAGCCAGAGGACTCGAGTGAGATGTCTGCAGATCATTTATTGTGAGGGTCTTCGGCATAACAAAGACTTCGGTGTGAAAATATTCCATAGTGGAACAGGATGTGGAATAATACTTCTGCCTTTTGTCAGATGACTGCCACAGTGCAGACAAATTTCTAAACTCTTTTAAGAATATTTTTTTGGCGAAGTCACAGAAATTTCGAACTTGGAGAGGGTTAATTAAGCCACCTTGTTAATTCTCATCTGGATTCAGGGCAGCCTTAGGTCATTTTATTACATTGCATTTATGAAAAATATTAAAATGAACACACAGTCATCATGGGGATTTAGTATAGTTTAATAAATCCATTTGGGGACTTCGTGCAGATTAATTTTATGGTGCTCTTTTGTGCGGATGAATTTTTAAGGATGGGGAGAGAAACTTTCAAAAAGCAAGTTTTAAATTAAAAAAAAATACTTTTTTTAAAAAAAAAATAATTTAGTATGTTAAAGGGGTGGTTTACAACCCTAGGAAACATTACCTCATGCAAAATTTAGCCAGTTAATCTGCCCATTATTTGTCAAGCAGGATGGTAAGGCTGAAATACATTCTGCAGAGGATAACTTATTCAACAGAGCTTAATCCTCCCCATCTATCATCAAATAACTTTATACTTGCATAAATTTTTCCATTATTTGACCAGCTTTCACAGTGCTGGAAATGCAATGCTTGGGCTGCTAAGCCTCTTTTCCTCCATGCTGCTACAAACTGGCTTTGTTGCTTGCAATGTTTTGTGCCAAGTGAGGGGTTTTTTTTTGCAGCGATTTATCTGCTGTTTGCTTCAAAGCACTATCAGCCCAACTCATTGCTTTGCAGCAAATTTTGGTGGGGGGTGCAATAGCATTTGCTCACCTGGACGGTAACTTTTCAGGACTAGAGAGCTGGGCTAGGAGAAGGAATTAGGGAAGATCCTTTCCCAGTGAAGTTCAAGGGGATGTGAATTAATCCACGGTCGATAAATTACAATTGCAGCAGCACATTTGTAGCTGAAATGAGAAATTAGAGATGTCACCCTACTGTTGTTTCCCAGTTAACACTGCAAACAGTTGGAAGATCTCTGCCAGCCATGCACTGATTTGCATCTCTTCTCCATTCAGGAAATCCTCTGCATGGAACCAATAGACACTTTTTGAGCTGGAAGTAAGTAGGGAAAGGTTCATCACATCGGGGTGTTGCTTCATGACTCTGCCCAATGCTTGTGATGTGATTCACTGAAAGGATAAAAGGACACTTAGAAGCTTAGAGATAAACATTCCCAGTTTTAACTCTCCACTTCTCTCTTTCATTAAGGTTGGGTAAGAGCTCCAGTGAGGGGTTTATCCTTCTCTGGAGAACTAAGGAGTAGAAGTGACTCTGTCTATTTGCTCGTGTCCACTTTGAAATATTGTGTCTGTTAAGCTATTTTCAGCTAATATGGATCTCTGCTCTCTGAAGCAAGTAAGCCTGAGAGCAAGCTAGGGAAGCTGCCATACAAGATGACTGCTGCCATTCCTTACAGTATCTCCTTCTGATAAAACTAGGCCAGGCTTCAGCTGAAGACAGTTTCTCATTCACCTGAGAGTTACTCAGACAAATTGCATCAGACTCAGAAGGGAACTGGGATCACTCAGCTCTTCCCTAAATAACTTCAGTTCAAACTTTCCCATCGACTTCACTAGGAGTTGAGACTTTTTGGTATTGCAGTTGAGTTTTTTGAGGTTAATAACGTGAACCCTCAAGAAAAGGGCCTTGTAGAGGATACCTGTCACTGCCTTATCTTCTGTCTTGATGGGTAAATTTGAGCAGTCAGACATCTTTTCCCCAGAGCTGATGGCATTTGGCCAGTCTACTGCCTACCCCTTGCAGAGCTGCCAGGTTTTCAGCCAGCAAATGCTTTGCATTTCTTTCTGAAAACTGCGATCTCGTGTCATGCGAAATCCTTCCTCCATAGGATGGGGTATTCATCATGAAAACACCATTCTGCAATTCAGCTGTGAATCTGTCACATACTGTTTGATCTCCGATTGCTGACATATGCACAGTGATGCGATGGGAGCGGTGAAAACAGGGAGAAAGTTGAATTTGGAAAAGTCCTCGTGTTGCAACAAGCTTGCACATCCAATGCTGGCATTTCTCAAAATACAGTCTTGCCATCCTCAAAGTTAAATGATATAATTGTTTCAGCTTGCTAATATTTCCATAGAAATTCCTTTAATAAATAATACAGTGGCTTAAAAATTATGTTAGGATATCACATAGAAACTTGATACCTCACTGCTGAGTCTACTATTCCTGCAGTTCCTCAGGGATGAGTGAGCATTAGTGCTGGTGTCTCCAGAGAGGAAAAAAGTGATGGGAAGGTCTCTGAAGTCTGAAATCTCTTCTCAAGTTTACTGATGCCTTGGGAGCTGGAGTGAAGCCAGCACAGGTACAGCTACAGCAGTGTTTAAATGAAAGGCTTCTTGTTTTATCTCTAATAAGCAATGCTGAAATGCATTTAACAGAAAGCAGTGCTAATTTCAAAGCTTTGGTTTAGGATCCCAATTAATGGATGAATTTATGCTGCAGGAGGGTATTGCAGATACAGTGCTTTGTTTGTGGGAAGCAAAGAGCATCAAAGAGTGTTTTGATTGTCTTTTTTTCCTCCAGAAAGGGTGTATATTCCCGACTAAGCTGAGATGATTCAAAGCTCTGAAGGAAAGCTACAGATTTTGCAGGGGGACACAATATCCTCTGTGCTTTTGAAGGAAGCTTCCTTGAGTTATGTACCTGCTGCTTCTTTCTTAAAATTGCTGGGATTAAAGGCTAACAGTGATTCTTCTGGATTCTCATCTGAACGTTTTCTATTGAGTTTACTTATAATCAGAGTGTTCCACCCAGCCCTTCAGTGAATGCCTAGGACAAATCGGTGCTGATATTCCAGCACTGACATTACTCAGAAACAGTCTGTCTAGGAAGCAACACAGGAAATATAAAGGTGACAGGCAGAGTAACCACCAGTGCATGTGGTGGTTGAGGGGGCCATTGGGTTTGACTTGATGAATGCCATCGCTACAAGGACACGATAAAGCACCTAAAAGATGGGATGTGTAAGACTGCCTAATCTCTAGTTTCATATAATTGTACCATGACAAATGGAGGCATTAGGCTTGATAAGGTTTTAATAAAAATGCAAATACAGAAATCCTGCACTGGAAATGCACAGGCACTGAGTATGATCCAGAAGTAAGCTGTTAGAAGTGAAATAAACTATTTGTTTCATCTGTGATGATGATGAATATGAGCATACTGGAGCCATGAGCTGCACTCAATGATTCTTTCAACTTGGAAGATTCTATGGTTCTATGATAAATACACACATGTATGTGTGTGTGTGTCTATGGATGTACATACAAACATTTTCTCCTGATGTTTTTTGTCTAGCCCTGATGCTGAACTGTGACAGCAATAGCTCATTAGTGTGCTCTGCATTACTACTGCAAACCACATTTTGATTTCTCCTTTTGGTTCACATTGTCAATGTGACTGATGGCTTTGACTGCACCAAATAATCTTTGTGTTCCTAGTTGCCAGGTCAGCACTGATGTTCCTTATGCCGTTTGCTCTGAATATCCCATGTTATCCAGTTACAGGAGACAAGTGAATCTGTGTATAGAGGAATATGATGGCAGAGTAGAAGTCCTGCTGCAAAGCTGTCAATGGATTAGTACCTGTAAGACCCAGATGAGAATTTGGCATGCAGAGAAGACATTTATTCTCAAGAGATGACAGTATTTCTGCAGTAGTATGAATTTCTGCAATGGTAATTAAAAGATGATCTCTGTCCTAAAGGACTTGGTCCTGTCAATGATGAGGGTGCAGCATCCCATTGCCAGAGGTCACAGTACAAGAACCTCTATTAATAGGAAAAATAAATACCTACTGCCATTGTTTATGTTTATTTGCCAAATGTTATGAAACAGAATTTGGTAAGAGCCTGCTAAGATGATGTCAAGTTGTAAATGATTAAGGCGAGTGGTGTAATCAAGGGTTTGGAAGGCAGTATGCATATAAAAGAGAATTAAAAAGCTTATAAAGCCAAAGCAACTCCATCAATAAATCATTAAACACTTAAGACTATTCTGTAGGTGAAAAAAAAAAACAACATTGTGGAATTCCCCATGGAGATGATTTTATTACTGCTTTGTGTGATTAAAATGAATCCTTTTGCTTCACAATACAGACTAAGATAATGCAGCGCAAAAGGCTGATAATTAGCACAGACCATCTGGAGGAAGGTAAGGCTCCTTTTAATAAGAGGCTGGAACCAATTGTAAAATAGCAGGAATTTCACTTCAAGCAGTGGAACGCTGAAGTGAGCAACTGGAGAAATTGAATTAATTTAATGATGCAAGCCTTTCCTTAGCAGGGAGTGATGTATGTGACGTCTTGTTGCTCAGGATGAATTTTTAATGGAGTACTGAGTACTCAGAGGTCTCTTTCATGACACATGAGGGTTTTTCCTTCTTATTTGTGCTTATATCAAGATTCAGGATAGGCTAAGATGACAAATGAAGCTTGTTTTATCATTACAAAACAAGCCCCAGGTTTATGTATTCGCATATTCTACTAGTTATTGCAGAAAACTTGATTTGTTAGACTTTATCTGCTTTAGATTATTAGTCTTCCACCTCTTCTCTCACCTTCCCCTGCCCGAGGCTGTCCTAACGTTACCAGTTCCAAGGATTACAACATAAAGCAGCAAAATAAAGTCATGTGAGTGTTTAATGGAGTGCCATTTTATTAAGTTCTTTCGCCTTTAGAAATTTAAGGTTTACAGGTCCACAATGGCTAATCCGAGAGAGAGACAAACATCTTGGTCTTAAATGAGGCTGTTGATTTTGGATGCCTGGCTGAGATAATTCACAGACTGTCTTCTCTTAAAAGGAGGTGTATGGCATGTGCTCTTTTATAGCATTTCAAGGTAGGCACCCAAAGGCTCTAAACCCTTTTTGAAAACCCATCTGACTTTTATGATATGACAGCAATCAATCTTTATAGACTTAGGGCTTGGAATGGAAGCTACTGTGAATATTCACAATGTCCTTTTGAGAGCACTAATGAGCAGAGAGAGGCCTCTTTTACTAGTAAGGGAGTTGGAGCTATGGGTCTTCACTATCTGCAATCTTGCTTTGAGACCATTCTAATAAACTTTGGAAGTAGTAAATCTTACATTGCTGAGAGTTGAAAGGAGTTCTGTGTGTACCTGCTCCCCAGGGAGCACAGGAATGGTTGTGTTGTGTATCTGCTCCTCTACAAAGTTATAGTTATTGCTGCAATGTGTGTGCATGTGCACGCACAAACAGGATTGCCACCTGCCAGAATGTCCTTTCAAACCCAGCATAAGTCATTTCTCCTTCTGTGCCTTAGAAGGCCCTTGCTACAGTGAAGCTTCTTAGGAAAGGCTCTGTCATTGACCTGATGTTATCCTTGCTTAAAAAATCTACGATGTGCCTTAAAGTGACTGTAGAAAGCAACAGTAGAGGTACAGATAAGGAGTAGCATGACTGACCGTAATGGCTGGATCAATCCAATTAATTTGCAAGCTCTAATTAAAGCACAAGGGACAGGATGGAGCCTCCATGGCAGTGTTATTTATGTTTCTGCCACTGTAGCTTTCCGTCAACAAGAGAAATTGGCTTTCTGGCTGTCTTCTATGAACTTTGGTAATTTGCATACAGAGCCTTTGAGTTTTCTTAATTAATGCATATTCATTAACCGTTACTTCTATGGAACTAGTTCTGAAGGCTGGGTGGCGGAAGCCTCAGGCTTTAGGCTGGACACCTCCATAGCTTGTTCACATCCCAATCACAGCAGGAAATGCTTACGTATAGTTTATTTTTTCTAATTGTTTTCATTTGCATATACTAAGCTGATGGATACTTTTGTATTTTTTCCTATTTTGACCTGAAAATATGGATGATTAACCGTGGAGTTTGTTTTTGCTTTCCGTATACTAACAACCAAGTTTTTGCTCCTGATGTTGACAGAAGAGATTGAGTTATTTTCCTTCGGAATGGATTTTGTTGACAGGATGGATTTAGGCTGTTGACAAAACACATTCTGTTAGCATGGTGGCCTAAAGCTTTGATGAAATATGTTTTATTGGCAGGATGGATTGAGATTGCGGTGACAAAATGCAAACAGCCTAATCCATTCCGTTGATAAAACACATTCATCTAACTATCAAATCCATCCAGTTGACAAACCTATTTCTGTTTGAAACTGAAAAGCAGTTTTTTGAGGAGAAGAAATAAATTCCCATGGAGCTGGCTGAGAAGTTGTACTAGAGATGTGGACCTCTACAAGAAAAGCATTAAAAATGACAGGAAAGATAACTGCAGAAGGAAATATCTCCCATCCCCACAGCATGATGCAGCCCTGCACTGAGTCTGCACACTGCATGAGTGCTCCGGCAGTCCTCTGTAAGATGCCCTACAGCATCCCACAGGATTTTCAAGGGAGGCCTATAAGATGCATTCAGAGTTGGCCCTTCTCATTGAATTAATTGCTTTTGTGGATAACAAAAATCAGCATATCAATAGTTAGATTGGACTTTGGGACCTGAACCACCCGTTGGTTGAAGCAGATGGATTTCACCATGGGGTATCTCTGTGCTGTTGGTCTGCTTTGCTCTGTCTGAATGCTTAGCTCTCATCCTTGCAGACATTTTTGCCTATCTACTCTTTCTTCTAGGTGGCCCCATTAGTTTCTGCAATTTATTTACACAAGGAATTTGTCCATTTTCTGCTTCAATCTCAGTTTATTTCCCTGAAGGACTTCCACTCAGAGTTCCTTTTGTTAAAGGGTGAGAGATAGCAAACAAGTCACAGCAAAATTCAGAGCTGTTTCTTCAGGAATTCATGTTGCAGATGCTTTCACTCAACTATCAAAAGTCAGTATTGCCCTCCCCTACATGCATAGCATCTGTTTCTAATGCATAGGAGGGAAACAATCTGGCCACACGTCCTTCCTTGCCATGGTATCGGATGTAGCAATTCGACCATTCTGACATTTAAAGTATTCAGAAACGGAGTACTTCCCCACTCAGTCAATGAGATCGTGTTCTTTGTGTGTCAGAGGACATAGAAATCAATATATTAATACCGCTCTGCAACATTTTGACATTTGAAGTTGCTCAGTTTACACTTTCTATTTAAAAATATTAGATTTGATCAGTCAGATGAGAGATGCAGAAATTAACATTCCTCCCCCAACCTCCATCTCATACTAAGGAAGAAAGGGAAAAATGAGCGTTGCTTATAGCCCTCCACTTAAAACAGTTTGGTGCCTTAAGTCTGGTGCCAAATTAAAGCATTTTAGATTGGTAGGGCTCAAATGTGAGCAACTTCCCAAGTGGGGAGGAACCAGCAGGGTGAGCCGGACTGGAGCAGGGAAAGGTTTCCTTGTTAGCTGTCTTGCTCTTGGTCCCAGAGGTTGCCTGTGTGACCCCTACAATCAAGCAAGGTGTCCCAGAGATCTGCTCTAATTAAGCTCATCCATGCCAACTGTACGTTAAGGATGAGTTAAAGGTGTTGGTTGGATAGACACTGCAGGACTTTTTCACCAGAATATTACTTTGAAACCTCCCATTGGGGCACTCTCTGACTGCAAAGGGGAATGCCGACATATGGGATGTTTCCTTTGATTTCTAAGCCCAAAATACGGATGTGGCAGCTCTCGTAGGCACCTGTGTTAAATGAAAAGGAATCGTGGCGTCTCAGCATGACTAACATCTTGTGAGCAGCAACAGTATTTTGCTTCTGTTCCTTGGGGGTAGCATGTACGTGAGGTTGTGTATGGGAAGAACAATCTGTTCACTGAAGATGCAGAAATATTCCCCATGGCTTTAAAGGCTGCCTTATTTCTGTAATGACCTTTTGCAACACAAGCGTGTGTATGTGAAGGGATAAATAGAATGAAATGAATGCCTCTGTTCTAGTTAACTGAGTCCCTGGAAAAGGTCTGTGGGCAATGGGAAGGGATCGGAGTGTTCAGAGCTGAAGGAAAACACTTTGGTGCCAATCTCGCTGCCAGTCAGCAAGACAGAAGGAAAAGGGAAAATGAGCCATAAATGCTTTCCTGCATTGTTCTGTGCTCACACTGAGCCTAAAGGCAGGCTCTAACTCTGTCTGTGGAGAGCCTCAAAGCTCTGTCTGGTTCCCAACATCCTCCCCAGGTGACTCCCTGCTATAATACATCTCCATTGATAGGCAGACTGCATTTCTCTCCATTTCATCCCATGACTTCGAGTTGAAATTTCTTTTCTTCTATTGTTTCTTGAGTCCTGGCAATGTGGTTAGGTACTGTGTCTGCTCTTCCTCTGGTGTCAAAATGGGTTTACCTGACCTGTGTGAAATGGTGTTTGTTCTACCATCCTAATTAATTATGCTGACATGGCTGGTGAAGAGGATGCCAAGCACTGTGCCATTAGCATTCAGAAGCATTTTCTCAGGATGAGAAAGGGCAGAGCAGAGAAACAAAAGAAAGCAGAAAGATAATGAGAGAGCCTGTGACCTTTCCGAGGTCTCATTCCCAGAGACTCATGCATTATTTCAGTGGCTGTGCAATTATCTCGTGTCATTACTGTACATGTAGGCAAAACCTTCCAGGGAGGTCTTGCAGAACTGAATGGAAAATGACAACTTCTCAGAGGCTGAGAGGAGGGTTTTTCACTGTACTGTAGCTTTCTAAAAGATAATTCAGAGCCCCCATAATTACTGGGGCAACACTTTGGTCTCGAAGGGCCAACGGGACCAGATTTTCTCTGGATTGCCAGGCAACTCGTCCATTCTGTAAATGAGAAAGTACAGACAGGCCAACGGACTCATCTGAAACGAAGCTGCCGAGAGTGGGAAGAACAGGTTTCAAACAACTTGAAGTTATCTTCCCAGCGCTCCATCTCTACAGAAATGGCATTTGTAGTTTCTCTGCCAGAAAATCCTATTTCTGAAGCGTTGTGCGCCATTATTGGCCCTGCTAACTCCAGTTATAACCCTGTGCTTGCCTCCACTGAGGCTGTTTAGCAGATGACACTATTTGCCCTGAGGGCTTTGTTGTGCAGATATTAGTGTGTGACTATGTGCAACAGCTCAGTGCAAGGAAGTGGAAGCAATCCAGTATCTCTGTATGCAATATTTATTGTCGTATGCTCCAAGACAAAATCATTTGCATACGAGATGTGACAAGGGCCATAAAATAGCACACATTGACTGTAACCATCATTGTTGAAGAAGTTAAAATATCAAATGATTTATGACTGTTATTTTCCTTGATTAAAGGAGATGACGTTGGTTCCGGAGGGTGCTGCTGTTCAACAGCCTTCCTTCCTCAAACTTAATGAAACAGTATCAATTCTGCAAAGTGAGAACAGGCATCCTTATGAAACGCTGCCAGTCTTGCAGGAGTCTGACTTGAGAATTTCAAAAATTACTGTTGTAGAGCAAAAAACGCAGTTTTTAACATATTATCCACCTATAATAGGCAATGTGCTAGACTGCTGTCATATTTTGGGAGAGAATGGAACAAAATTTCTGCTCCTGCAAAGGTCCAACTTCATGCTAGATTTGGGATGAATTCACTTGGTTGCTGTGCTTTCTTGATATTCCTTCTGATTTGACACATCTGGAAGGTCAGCACTGGCTGCACTGAAGGTGATCAAATGAACCTTCGCTCTGATGAAGCCAGGATTTTACGTACACCACTGTGCCCTGTGTTGAGATTTGGGAATGAAAATATAAAACAGGTGCAGAGTACTTTTAAAGGAAAATGAGCCCGAGAAAATCAATCCATGGGGAATACATTTTCCTCAAAGCAAAGTAATTCCAGATCCATTCAACTCAGACACATCGGTACTCTGATGTTTGTGACTGCAAAACTCCCGGGTTGAAAGGAATTTCGGGTTTCTGAGTGTTGAAAGGGAGATGACGGCTGCAGGAGCACCAGCAGCATCTGGTCACACCAGTCCAACGCCAACCGAGTGGAAGACACCAGGTTGGGAAGGACACAGAACTGAAGGGCTGACCTCAAATTTCAGATTCCCAGCTGCTATTTGCTGTTGAATTTTAATTCATATCTATTTCTAGCACCTCTCTCTCCTTGTCTAGATAACAAAGAAAACTTGGCTATGAGTTTTACATAGCGATTGCATTTGTTCTGTGGTTACCTTTTGTAACTGGTGCTGTAGTTACCACAGCAACAGGAAAATGGTTTAGTTGTAATATGAAAACTTTCTTTACAGAAGCAAATCTGATAAGATGTCATGAACTGTCTTGAAGAAATATGTATGTTCCAATAAAAATCACTGAATGTTTCTGGGGTTACTGTAGCAATACATTAATGATTCTATAGTTAAGATCTTGTCGGTAACTCCCTTATAAATCTGCCATGAAACCAGCCTGAAATGTTGCATTGCCAGCTCTCAAGTCGAGAATGATTAAAAACTGTCTTTCCAAAACAAATTGATTGAATCGAATGCAAAAGTAAGCGGCCCCTGTTACCTCCCCCTGTAGCATATACAGAGACACCTGAGGACTGATGACAAAATGAAGATTTGAGGATGGTGTCTTTGGAATTCATGTCTCAGAAGTAAAGTTTAGGAAGGAGTAAAGAAGGTTGTTGGTACTCCTGAGGTTTCCAGGGTGTTCATCCTTTTAATACTAAGCTGAGCTGAGCAGTGGTGCTGTTATTTCTGTTATATAGATGATGTGTGGGCACATCACCTGAAGATTTTTCTTTTTATCTCCCAATAATTGGTTCATGCTGAGAATATGGAGAGTTTATATCCCCTTTAGTCTCCTTGGCCCATCACTTTCCCAGAGGAAGCAGTACACAATTGCATTTTTATGCCAATGTGGAGGGGGAGGAAGGCTGAAGTTATTCTGCCATGGAGGTGGCACTGTTCAGAGCATTATACCATGCTTAGAGTTTTTCTGCCACCTCACTGTGTGTTCCCTTGTGGTTATCACTGCTCTGCCATGAACACAGGAAATTAATCTGTGTATTTCCATCCAAAGATGAGCACTAGGGAAAGAAATTAAATTAAAATCCCTGTTGTCACGTGTTGGTGTTTCCCAGGAGAGCAGGAGAGATGCCCTGCCTATGAGAAACCTTCATGGATCCATCCCGTTTGCTGCTTGGTGGAGCACCAGAGCCACTTTTGCACAGGTCTGGAGACCATCACTCTGCATGCACATCAACTTCTGCTACTCCGCATTTGCAGCTGGAATTTTCAGCACCGGTATTTTCACTTGGTAAGGTGCATGGGGACTGACGCTAACAGAGTTGCTAGTTGATGAGTGTAATTCTGCTGCAGCAAAATTTAAGTTCAATAGGAGTTTTTCTTATTTTTTTTTTAATGAAAGTTTATTTTTTGAATGGACTCAATGATCCCTGTTGATCCCTTCCAACTCAGGATATTCTATGACTCTATGAAACAGGCTGCTTTTCATAAGGAAATCTGTTTTCTTCTAAAAATCATTTCCTATCTGCAATGGTGTGTTTTGACTGAATAAAAGAAGTAAATGAATTCAACAGAATTTTTATAAAAGGGTTATTTAAATTACTGTGTGTATTTTTTCTAAGAAGTGATTAGATGTAGCTTTGAACATATGCAACTGCATGACACACAAGATAATACTAAGGTTTAGGAGGGCATGGAAACTTTCTCAAACATCTTCTGCCTGCTACAGCATGATTAGAAATGTGTAGCAGTAAGGCTCGCAAGAGGAAGAAACATCGTTCTCTTAAGGCAAAATGGAGAATTGCAGCTGGATGTCTTTGTGCAAGACAAAAATACTTACAATGTACCTGGGTTATCAGTTATGTAGAGGCTTTCTTGTCTTGAAATTCAATTGCCTTCTTGTTCAGGAGAGGAGAACTCTGTGTAATGGACAGATGGGAATAGAATCATGGAATACTTAAGGCTGGAAAAGACCTCTAAGATCACCAAATCCAATCCCAGCTCATTCCTACCATACCCACTGACCATGCCCCTTAGTGCCTCATCTCTATGGTTGTGGAGCACCTCCAGTGACAGTGACACCACCACTTCCCTGGGCAGCCTGTGCCAATGCATTACTACTCTTTTGGATAAGAAATTGTTCCAGATAGCCAACCTGAACCTCCTCTGGTTTGACTTAAGGTCACCACTTCTCATCCTACACCATTACCTGGGAGCAGAGGCCAACCCCCCTCACCATAATCTCTTTTCAGGGAGTTGTAGGAAGCAATAAGTTCTCCCCTGAGCCCACTCTTCTCCAGACTGAACCATTCTAGTTCCTTCAGCTGCTCCTCATGCTACTTGTGCTCCAGACTCTTCACCAACTTCATTGCCCTTCTTTGGACATGCATGAGACTTAATTGCACCTTTTGAATGTTGGAAATAGCAGCCTTCAAGCCCTTCTTTCACTAGTGGTGGATGCAACTCCCCGTGTAATTCAGCATGGCTGAATCCTGGTGCAAGAGCAGGAAGAGCCATCAGGGTATGATGTACTGACAGCTGATGTGTGGCAACGTGCCCAAAGAGTTGTAGTCAAGGAGAGACCTTGGCTGGTGACAGATGGCAGAATACTGACCACAGCAACTGGAAAAGCCCTGAGGACGCGTGGTGACCCACATGATGTCTTTCTGTGGTCTGAACTGTGAGCAGGGAATAATTCATCAGAATACTTGTACTCCTTGACAGCTACTATGAGGACTCTGTCAAGGAGGATACCAGCTTACGGGCACAGAGATGGCACGCATTCATTCAAGGGCACATCAGTTTGGATTTTCTTGTTGTGCTATCGGATATGACTGCAGAGATGTAAAATGTGTAGCTGCATGAGTTGTATCAGTTTTGCTGTCCAAGTAATCAACCGTATTTTTCAATATCTGGCTAGATTATAACTGATGAGTATTTATCTAACCCAACTGAGTTATCTATAGTCCAGACTTTTAAACTAGTTATTGTAATCTAATCCTGTCTGATTACTGGTTAGCAACCGTAATCTAATCTGTAATGCTTTAAGAAAACTTTTTTTCCTGTTTTAAAGTTCACAACTCAAGATGAAATTTAGGGATTTTTTTTTTTTTTTTTACTGTACTTCTCCTTCAGGCAGAGACTTCTCAAGCAATCTCAGAATAGCTTTTAGTGTAGGGACTTGTTTGAATGCTGAAAATGAAATACGATTTATTTCATTTGGTTGGTGTGAATGGAGCGCACTCCTTCAATGCCATCTGGCAGAACTGTGTTGCCGTGGAAGAGATTGTGTAGAACAGTACCTCAAGCAAAGATGAAGACTTCTTTGATTTCTATGACAAGGACATGATTCTGGTATTCAATTTCATCAAAGAAAACTAAATCAACTAAATTTGCTAGATATTCAGAGTCACTTTTATAAATCCCCAGTTTTATGGCTGGGAGGTTCATTTTTGATCCCATGCAATCTGACTTACTGGCTGGACTTTGATACTATGGGCTTGACAGTAAAACTGGATTTCAAGGCATGCTGCTGTTAGAATGCCCTCTTTCTTTGGCAAACTTGCACTGAAAGAAATTTTCAGTCGGTCAGAAGGTGATATCTGTAGTTATCACTGTGCAGATCTGGGGTTAACCTGAGGATGGTTCATTAGAACATCAGAGCAGCACAAACAAACAACAAAAGGAAGGATAGAATAAATCAGCTACATCCCTTAAAACCAGTGAGTGACTGTTCCAGTTCCCAGGTACAAGGGATGTTAAAGCAGAGCTATGGACACAGGCAGCAGATTGTTGCAGCAGGACTAGAGCTTGAGATCTAAGGTTGTACTAATGATCCTTGTCATGCTCTGTTATGGTGGCAGATGCCACCAAGCAGAATTACCGATTCTTTGAACATCACACAAGTGAGTCCTGGTGAGTATTGCCAGCCCAGCAGCTCTCCCTCCTCCCTCTTACCTTCCAGAGTGAACATGGTTTCAGTGTCAATAAAATTAGGTACAGTGGCAGGCAGACAGAAACGCAGCAAACATCGGCTAACGGCATTAGGCAACGGTAACGCCGGCTTCAGGTTGCATTTGTAGTGGTGTCTGAAGGAAGGTGCTTCGTGGTCTTACACAGAGGACTTAAAACCCACTTTCACAGATGCTGCTATCCTTAGGAATTGGATTAGAGCTATTTTGTGGCAACCTGTCAACTTTGCGGTCGCATCCCTTAAATAATGGAAAGTCACGTTTGCGTTTGCTTGAGCCTACAGAGAATTCAGCTGAAGGTCTGTCTGTGAAAACATGTGGGCAAAAGCTTAGTTAGTCCTGTGGCACAGAAAACACTCTCACACACTCTCACTTTTTTATATACCACCTTGATAACTCTTCTCCCTTGATTTGAGGTCACTTTGCTCTGTGTTCCAGTGTTGATAGCCAGGCATGGTACATTAAAGATATTGCATGGACACTTTGTGTGTCCTTTGCTATCTTTCATCTCCTTGCTGATTAATTAAGGCATCTCTCAGTGGTGTATGTACTAAAACCAACAACTTGCTATACTTTGCCTGACCCTGTTAGCATTTCCTAATTAGAAAGCATGATCACAAATTGCTGCCAACCTCAAACCCAAGTGTTTGATATAATATTGATTTTCCTTATAATTCACTTGGGGGGTGTCATCCATCATTGCTTTGGCTTCAATAACCTCATTCCCCATCTTCTTGCCTGGGATAATGCACCTCCAGGAAGGTGTGACAGGGTCTCTATAAGCACAGTCAGTGGGTAGAACAAAGTTTGCTCACCATTTCTTAAACATAAGGCTGGTTTGGAGAAAGAAGAGTTTGGGAAATGTTCCTGAAGCACAGAGTGAACAGTCTACTCTGAATGTAGCCTCTTGTGCAGTTTGGTAGAAAATGCCATCTTCAGTTGCTTTAACTCTCTGCAGTAAGGCATGGGATGACAGTGCACCCTCTGGAGTACCATTGCAAGATTGGAATTCCTTGTTTTCTGTCTTCTGTCTCCTGCAGTCTCTGGTGCTTGTGCTTAGAGCCCCAGTGGGCAAGGCAAGGAACCAGATTAGTGTTGCCTTTGCCATTTTACACATAGAGATGTACAAAAGTGGGTTAAAAGACAGCTAGGCTTGTGCAGAGCAGCTACTTCAACCTGGCTGTGATTGTATTTCTATGTCTTCCTGTTATCTCTAAAGCAGAAGGACTAAAAGAAAGAAAATGAGTTCTGAAAATAACTGCATCTTGATGGTATAATTGAAAACGCAGGAAGGTGTAGAACAAAGTATATCAAACTCCATGAAAAAGAAACCATCTCACTGAGAACTCACCAGTTCTCACTGAGTAGGATTCACATGAACGTTTCTCACATCTTTAATTAACCCTGAGATGTCCCATTGTGTACCAATAATGTCTAAGGCAGGATAGATGAAAACATTTACCAATCTGTATCTGTCTATTTTATATTGGGCAGTATCTCCCTTAGCCCAGAATTCCCTCTAAAAAAGAAAAGGAAGCAGAAAAAACTTTGTTTTTTAAATTCACTCTGGGGAGAATTAGCAGTTTATAACATTTACTTTTTCATCAAGAACAGTTTTCCTAGCAGCTCTATTCCTGAGATGCCTCTGTGTTGTAACACGGAAGCAGATTAGGCTATGTGAAATGAGAATTCAAGTGTTTAGTTACTTCAGCGAAGCATGCTAATTATAGATATTTGTGGCCTTCCCATTGCACAGCAGAATTTCCTTTATTAAGAGCACTTGCATCTTAGAGAAACTGCATTTATTTTCTCTGGGATCTTGTAGGACATTTGCAAGCAGAAATGTAGATAGTAACCCAATGCGTTGTAATGTAAATATTTTGAGGTAAATAGCCTGTTTTCTTAAATGCCATCAAAGTGTTTGTTGCATCAACAAATCCTCAAGAGTTTTCATTTTTCATATACATTTTAATACATACAAAACAAGCATAAATTTGCAGTTAGAAAGGCACTCCCACAGCACCAGGACTCCTTTGCTCTGTAATTGTCTCCCTCTCTAAATGACAAGTGTGAAATCTGTAGCTGTCTCCTAAATTATAGCTTGCAGATTATTCCATACATTTGCTCACATATCTGTAATCCTCCTTATTATTTCTAAAGAAAAAAAATAGTCTTTTCCCTTCATCTTCACAATTTCTGTGTGTGTTGAAAACAATGTGTTCCTTTTCCCTGCTGTACAGCAATATCATACCCAGAGAAATATCTTTAGAGCAAAAGGTAGAAAGGAGGAAAAGAGAATTAGCAATTATAAATTGATTTGAAGCATTGTTGATCAGTGGCTTAATTATGAGCAAGGCCTCTTGAAAAAGAAACAACAAATCGTAACCTGTCATAATGGGTTGACAACCTACACAACGAAGCTGCAGGTTTTCATGGGCCAGGAGATGAAAACTGAAAATGAGCACTTGATTCATTTAGATTTTGATGTCAGAGGTGTAGCTGTCGTGGTTGTTCTTTAGCCAGATGATTTTCATCTCTACAGATAACTCCATCCCGCTCCCATCAAACGCCCGTCTTAGCATTCGTTTTGATGCAAACTGTGACAGTGTTGGAAGCCTCGATACTCAGGATGCGACGCACAGGTGATATAGATGTTACCATGTCCATCCGTCACTCTCCCTTACAGGGATGGGGACATGACAAATGGAATCTCCCCACAGTTGTTTATTGTTCATCTCCCTGTTTTCTGCCACTCTTGATTCATGCTTGTTTTGATTTCTATTTTGTGCACCTGTGAGTAATTGCTTCTCCAGGCAGTTTTCTTTCGAAGCCAAGTGAACAAAATCTTAATTTTCTTATTTGCAGTTTTCCTGGACCCCTTTCACTTTCTTCCTCTTAGGGGTATTTGCACATGTTCACCAGGATAAAAACTTTGGTAGGAGTGATTGCAGAATGCTCCGATGCTTTGGAAAAGACACACAGGCATAATCCAGAATACTCTGGTTGTACTTCTCGTGACATCAAGAAGGCCATGTGACGTGAGTATCCACACAGATGTGTTTTTTAAATTATGTTTTTAATTGTTTTTCTCCTAATATCTCTTTCCTTTCCTTATGAAGGCTTTTTGTTTGATCTTGATTGGTTGGAAGGATGAGATCTGATCAGTTGGCTCTGCTAGAAAGTTTTTTGTTGAGTTTCTGCCTTCAACAGAGGTCCTGTATAGAATTGTAGGACATCCCAAGTTGTAAGGGACCCATAAAGATCATCAAGTCCAACCCCTGGCTCCACACAGGACCATTGCTTCTGCTCCTCATATCTCATCGCTCTCTGTAAAACCAAGATCTTGAAGAACAAACGACAAATCCAGTAATTTTTAAGTGTCAGAGCCAGATTTTTTCTTTTTTTTCTCCCACATTTTCAAGCAGTTTTCATTTATAGTAGTTGCATTTGTTTGATAGATCATCCTCCCTCTCCCTGTAACAACTTGCATACAGACTTTTTTTTTTGCTTTGAATCAAACAACACAGCGTTGGAAATCCTCGTGGCAAGGAAGGATAAATAAAAATAAATGTGGGAGTAACCATGCGAGTCTGATTGAATTCCACCATCTTGTAACACGTCATGTCCTCTTTGCGCAGCTCTGTATGTGAGATCGATGGATGTTTGAGCAACAAGAACACAACTACACCTGCCTTTTATAAGCCACCAACAGCTGACTTTGTCCAGGTGATCCTCATGACTTCTTTTCTCATCAGGGTCTCATTTCAGCCAAGCAGCACCTAGCAGCTCCACCATAGATCAAGATGCTCTGCTGTTCCCTATATTTCATGGTGTCAGGACAATGACAGCCACCGTCCGCAGAGCTGTCACTGGAGCCGCTGCCGTCAGCCTGCATTCTGCAAGGTTGTGCTCTGCCTTAAATTAACATTACGTTCTGGTGGTGCCCAGCACTCAGAATTTTCTTATTATCTAAGCAATCTCTGCATGGGTTTTTTTTACCTCATCCATCATGCTGTCATGGCACCGCTTTCCCTTCTGCCATAAAACTGTATTTGTTTTATTCTGCGTTTTGTTTGTTTATTTAAACATGGCATTTCTTTTGTCAGGTTTGTTTTTTTTTCTGTAGTAAGTCAATCACTTCTTCAGATCTTATGGGCTCATTGATATCCACAGCTTCAAATAATATTTAATGTCTGCAAGTTAGAATAGAATCATAGAATAGAATCATCAAATCCTTAGAGTTGGAAGGGACCTCTGAAGGCCATCTAGTCCAACTCCCCTGCAGTGAACAGGGGCATCCACAACTAAATCAGGTTGCCCAGAGCCTGATCCAGCTTCACCTTGAAAGTCTCCAGGGATGGGGCATCCATCACATCTCTGGGCAACCTGTGCCAGTGCCTCACCACCCTCACTGTAAAATACCATTTGCTTATGTCCAACCTAAATCTACACTCTTTAAGTTTGAAATCGCTTCTACTTGTTCTGCCATCATAGATCCTGCTGAAGAGTCTGTCCCCTTCTTTCCTGTAGCTCACCTTTAGATACTGAAAGGTGCTATCTCCGGGCTGCACAGTTGTATCTCTCAGCCTGTCCTCAGAGGAGAGGTGTTCCATCCCTTGGATCTTGGAGAACAGATTCATGATGATCTATTTGTTTTTTTTTTTTCAAATTTATTTTTATTTTTGTAAGTCAAATTTTGGTTCTCTGAAGGACCAACGTATCCTTTCACGACTCCGAAATCTCCTAACCTCCCATAAAGCCTTCACATGAACACTGCTTAACTTGTTTAAAAATAAATTCAAACAAACTGAAGAGACACTATTTCTGCTCTGGAGGGTGATATCGTATTCCCTGGCCTTCCAAAAGCTTCTGAATTATTAAGGACTTTGTAATAGAGATGCACCTTCCTTTGTATTTCCTCCCTGCAGCAGCACTTGCTCAGGCCCCAGCTCTGCAAACGCTTGTGGATCAGCTTTATCCAAGGGTTGGCTGAATTACTCAATGCAAAATGTGTGAGCAGGAGCCATGTAGGATGGAAATCTGCAGGTTAGCAGCAATGCTTTGCCAATTCCAGTCCCTCAAGCCATCAGGTTATAGTCGGTCATTAAGAAAATGATAGATGGAGTAATGCCCCAGGATGTGTGTATTTCTCCACCAGCCTCCACCTCCTATTAAGCTTATTTAACAAATACATTATTGCTGGTGTCTGCAATACTTCATTTGGAACTTCACAATGCCTGAGGTATAGCAATAGCTGTGTTGATTAACCTAATTAGTCATAAAGGTTCAGATTCAATTTTGCTGTTTGTTTCAGAGTTGAAAAGGATTTATCTGCCCACTACTTTACTTTATCACATGGTTTGAAGAACTGTCTGTCTGCTGAGACTTCCTCTAGCAGAAGGAGTCATAGAATTACAGAACTGTAGAGATTGGAAGGGAACTGTGGTGATCATCAAATCCAACCCCCTGCAAAAAGCAGGTTCCCTGCAGGAGGTTTGTCCACTTATCAGTAATCTCTATGGCTTTACTGAGCTGCTAGGTCACCATACCAATGACTGTTCATAGACACAGCTCATTTTTTGTGCAGTTTTCAGGAGTTTTTGGTTGCCTACTTTGACTGATGGTGTTGGGAGTCTTGGTTTGTACAGGACTCTGGGAGGTGAGGCTTTCAAGCCTTATATATCATGTAGAAACATGCACAGGGCAAACATTGCTGCATGGAGGAAAAGGAGCTGGGGTTGCTGATCAATGCCCAGCAGTGTGCCCAGGTGGCCAAGAAGGCCAATGGCATCCTGGCACATATCACCAATAGTGCAGCCAGCAGGAGCAGGGACCAGTTTGTTTTTTCTTTGTATGAATTTCACTCAAGAAATAGTGGAAAAGAGAAAACCAAAGTAGAGCTACAACCAACAGTGAGGCTGGGCTTATGGGGGTAAAGAATAATCTGTCTTACGACGTTATTATTGCTATTGATCACGTTTATGAAGATGACATAAAGTTGCAAACAGTTATAATACAAAAAAAAGCAGTTACAGCCATGCAAAAGTCTATCACACGCTGCGTGTGACAACTTCATTACCGCAAAGGACTCATATTGCAGTGGTGAAATGCAGTGCCTGTAAGTTACTTTGAAACAAAACATAGTAGCCAGCGTGTTACAATATGCAATTTATTTTTTATGAGACCCAATAATAATAATTAGTGGTTGGTAAAATGTACAGATGAAAGGGAATAGAGGGAGAAGTCTGAACAGCTCCTTCTTGTTTCATAACTTGCAATCATTTTGTACATCTGTTAGTAGGGATGGCACCAGCGGATGATGACGACATGTTATGTAGTATCTTTAGGGCCTTCTGGATTAACATAAAATTTACATAAATTTACATAAACTTTCAGCCTGGGCCCAGTTGACAAGTTGGAAGGTGAAAATATATATATATTTTTTCATGGGTGTTTTCTAAAACATACAATATTTAAGATGTCTGCAATTCAGCATTTCTACGTGTTTGAGAACTGTTAGTACTTCAGATGGTAAAAATGACTGATAATACGAAAATCATATTTTAGACATCTATTTTTCTATTATTATTATTCTATTATTATTTTCTATTTTTTAGACATCTACTTTTCTATTAAAGAAAATGTATGATGTATTTTTGTCCCTTTATTCCCTTAAATTAAATGTGTAGAATAGGAGCGGTCCAAAAAAAGGAGGCCCTGGACATAGGCTCAGCTCCTGTCCCTGGCTTCACTTAGCTAAAACATAAACTCCAGACTGCATCCCTCTCTGCGATGTATATTAATGCTTCCTTGTATAGGAGGAGGATGTGATTATAAAACCACTGATGATTTTGAGGTCCTTCACTGTTAAATGTGCTATGGAAATGTATCAGGCATTCCCTAACTTTTTCAAAACCTGCTTTGCAGAATAAGATGTAGAGGGCCATGAAATTCATTATTCACTTGAATACTGCATTGCGTTTCAACCAAACATTGTTTCCTACTGCTTGCCATCAGAGGGAACATTCTGTTGCAACTACTCCATAATCGTTCTACTAATGTACACTTTATTAAACTCCTGCTGTTTTCTTGACTGGTTTATCTTCTAAAAATAGTCTGATTAATAAAACGGACATCAGATGTAGTTATCTTTGCATATTTTCCCCATAGAATTAGACCACACTAAACAGTAATTTGTTTTTTTTTACTATTAACGTTAAGCAGTATCAATCAACTGATGGGATATTAGAAATGATTGGCAGTGATTAGAACTCAGGTGTAAACAGCCCTGTTGTGCCACGGCAATTGTTAACAAATTACAAACAATCCAAGAGACGAAGGCCCTTTTCTCAGGTTTTCATCGTACAAAATCTGAAAGCAAACATGGTTGGGAAGCTCCCAGTGACGTCCCATCTGAGTGAATGCATGCTGTGTGTTTGACACTTCCTCTGCAGTTTCAAGTGGATGCAGTGCAGGTTGGTGAGTCTGTCGTTTGTCTGCTCATCTCCAAATCTTGATAATGACAACAGCATTTCTCTGGCTATTTTTAGGCTATGAAGACATATGAGCACAGTTCCGGTGAACGTCAGGATGCAGATGTAAAGCAGTATTCCATTCTTCTGTGTTACATATTCAGATGTTAATGATGCATTGTTTGGAAACCAGAGTTATGTTACAGGATATCAGTGGAAGAGACACTTTATTAAATAGCTCAACTGGATGGTATGCTGTACATCACAATATTTGTCTGTGCCATGTGAGACTCTTAATATTCCCTATAGAATTTTGGAAGGAGAAATGGAACGCTGCAGAAGGGCTTGGCGGTCCTTCAGCCATGTCACTTGGTTGATTTGGTGGCCTTCTCTCCATCTGGAACACTATAAATCGAAGGAGGATCAAGCACTATACTTAGAGGTGCTAAATTATACTAATATATTATATAATTATACTAATTATACTATACTATACTATACTATACTATACTATACTATACTATACTATACTATACTATACTAAGGTGCTAAATTAATGTATTAAAATAAGTCAATTGACTGAGATGAAATTATTCTCTGGGATTAATAATATTCTTTTTTCCAGCGGTATTAAGTGGTCATTCACTGTTCTGAACAGTCTTGGAGAAGGTCTTAGACCATCCCTCAGCCATTTCTTACCATGTGCATGGCATCTTTCTACTGAAAATAAGAAGTGTGAAGATGAAAGGTCTAATTTGTAGACATACATAAATTTCTGGACAGGCAAGCTGTAAGTGGGGCATATCTTCCACTCCTGTCTTTCGATATGCTTGAGGAAGGTCAGCAGAATGCTAAAGGGAACAAGATTGTCTGCTGGGAGCATCCATCACCTGCAATGGGAAGGCAAGTTAACATCGATTAGGGTTTGACATTGCCTAAGCTATATTAATGCTCTGTGCAAGATAAAAACCATGAAGATCTTCATGATATTGAAACCAGCTGCTTTGCTCCAAGCTCAGAAGCACTGTTGACTTAAGATACCAGTAATTCTCCAAGAAGAAGCTGCGCTCTGATATGACAGTTTAAAACCTCGAGCTAAAAGCTCAAAGGGTTCAGAACTTGATAGTTCCAGTAATAGCTTTTGCTGTCAGTCTGGAGGGCAGAAGTACAGTTCTTTGAACCGTACATAAGAGTATTTTGGAAGACTATTGTTCTTGTACACACAGAGCCTTTCCAAGAGAGGGCAAGGAATGGGGGCTTTGTGGCTAGCTTCATTTCAGCATGTACAGTAAAGGGTCTCACTGGGACATGCAAAATCTGAGCAGTGTTTTCTTCTGATGGGACAGCATCGACCTCATGCCATTCTTTTCATTTCAGTGTGAGTAATCAATATCAATATGTGATACTTTCTCTCCCAGACAACAAAAATCTTTAGATTTGAGGCTGGCCTGTCATGCAGAACAGAAACACTGCGTAACTAAATGATCACAGAGCAAAAGAAAAAAATGGAGAAAGCACAATATGCACAGGGTCCAGACGTGAATTCCACGTAAAGTACAAAGAAATGAGGTTGGTCCATCTTGTGCTCAATTTCTGACAAGTGCAGTCAAATAGGAGGCTCAGCAAACACGGTAGTCCCCTTGGAGCTGCTTTCTACTTAATAGTTGTAATCTTTTCTCCAAATGGAGGGTTGCTGCCTGCTCTTCACTTGCTGATAGGCCTAATTCACTCTGAGTGCCTGCAGGGATATTATATTTCATACTGGCTTTTGACATTTTATATTTTAATTAAGCTTACCCAGTAGGAAAGAGGATGCTAACAACTAGGCTTGCCTCACTCACACAACGTGATGTCTGGAATGAATTCTGCTGCCTGTGCCCCTTCCCAAGCCGTGTGCTTTTGCTGTGTTGTATCTTTGGAGAGAGCAGGCAGGCTGTGTGCCATCCTTAAAGCAGGACTTAATTCCCAGCTTATGATTATTGCAGCTTTGCTGTGACATTTGTGTAGTCCTACCATCATGTTTTCCCTGGAGAGAGAATGTTCTGTTTACTGTAGAGGGGGGAAAACACATGTAATGAAAGTTAGGGGAATACAGAGAACTTCCTTGCTTTACAGGAAGAATGCCTTTAGAGTCAGGAGGTCGGATTCAACTTGTCAGTGCTACTTTGTACTACTCAATGTGGCAACATCCTAGAGTCAAGAATAGCACATAGTAAGTTTTTGCACCCAGTTTGCCCAAGTTTATCACTGAAATCTGATGGGAAACGTTTTTTGGCAATTTGGCTCAATGGAGGTAACCTCTAACACCTTTCGGTCGGAAAGTATATATGTTTGACCGAAAAACTTCAGGGTAATATCTTCCCATGCTCCATCTGACGCATAGTTGCATGATCCCGTCCATGTAAGCGTAACTGAGGTTTGTTGAAGCATCTTTCAGTGGCTAAATCAGCTTAAACTGCCTCTTGTTTTCTGTGGGGGTAGGTATCTATATGGGCTGTAGTTCTTATTGCCCTGGTAGGGGATGTTGGTAGGTTTCCCTCTTGTATGCTGCTTAGAAGTGGGACAAAATTGCAATAGCCAGGAGCCTTTTTTTAACAGGCTAGCCACTATGAAAATACAGCTATGAAATTTTTAGTCTTTGGAGCAGCTGGTTCCTTCATAATGCAAAAGACAGTAGACAAGAGTACAAAAGGTAATGGTGTTGAGTTGCACTGGGGAGGTTCAGGTTGGATATTGGGAAAAATTTCTTCTCAGAGAGAGTGGTCAGACACCGGAAGAGGCTGCTGAGTAAGGTGATGGGATCACCATCCCCGGGGGTCTTCAAGAACCATGGAGGTGTGGTACTGAGGAGCATAAGAGTCTGTAGTGATAGGACAAGGGGAAATGGTTTCAAGCTTAAGGTGGGTAGATTTAGGTTGCGTATAAGGAGAAGGTCTTTTACAGTGAGGGTGGTGAGGCACTGGAACAGGTTGCACAGGGATGTGGTGGATGCCCCATCCCTGGAGACTTTCAAGGTGAGGCTGGATCAGGCCTGGGACAATGTGATTTAGCTGTGATGTCCCTGTTCATTGCAGGGGAGTTGGACTATATGACCTTTAAAAACCCCTTCCAACTCTAAGGATATGATTCTATGATAGTTAATGGGCATGATTATGCCCATTATTATGATATGACCATTATGATGATGGTTAATGGGCACTCAGGCTCACTTGGTAGCTGGATGTTCTGTACTTTATGCAGGACATCTGAAAGGATGACTTGGAATAGCCATTCACAAAGGCTGCTTCTGCCTGCTTAAGTGGTATCCTCAAAAGACACAATCACTGCAGCGTGGGGCTGGAGTTGCTGAGCACTGCATCTTTTCTCTGACCTCTTGATCTTGTTTTTCTGGTGTTGAGCTACTTTGTCTTTCATTTCTTTGACCTGAAACATTCAGGTCACA
>JANHGO010000961.1:0-36829 GCA_024606505.1 Aquila spilogaster
CCTTCTCTGCAGGGCTACTCTCAAACCACTCCTCGCTCAGCCGGTATTTGTGCTTGGGATTGCCCTGATGCATGCGCGGGACCTGGCACTTGGCCCTGTTGAACTTCATGAGGTTTTCACGGGCCCACCTCTCCAGCCTGTCAAGGTCCCTCTGGATGGCATTCCTTCCCTCCAGTGTGTTGGCCACACCACACAGCTTGGTGTCGTTGGCAGACTTGCTGAGGGTGCACTCAATCCCAGTGTTCGTGGGTCGTCAAAACCCATGAACAAGAAGATTCATGGGTTGTCAAAAGTTCTTTGGTCCCTTTTGGGTCATCATTACTTTTTTTGAAACTGGTACAGTAGTGGCTTTTAAAACAGAACAGCACCTTTAAACCATTTGCTTTGTATTTAATGTCATACATCACAGAAAAAAACCCCAAACTAAACCTGAACTACTGGAAAATATTAACAATGCAATAATGGCTTCAGCTCTCCTAACAGCCCGTTTGTTATTGATTGTATTTACTCAGTGTTCATTTGAGAGCTGCTGTCCTCCCACAGAATTAATTGGACATAAAATCATAACATGGATGTGAAAAATTATAAAGCAGGAATAATCTAAGCCACAGGACATGAAAGACTTAAAAGCCTGGCTAACTTGACATCTGTGAGCTGAGATTTTTGTCATTGCACAGCTATAATTAGGTGGCTCTAATCACTCTCATAATGCTAATACAGGAAATGTCCTGTCTGTCCTCAGTAGCTGGTGGTGGGAATGACTGCTATGCACAATGTTGTGCTTCAAAACTGTGAAGCCTGACAAGCTCCGTGAGCAGGACTTGCTCTGACATGTGTGCTCCAAGAGATATTTAGCCACCTCCTGAGAGGCTGAAGCATACATGATCACGCCATCTCACTGCTGGTCATCCAAATACGTTTTTTAATTGGCCTTTTAATTGACCATTTCCAATCAGATTTAACACAGGGACAGGACTTCAGATATCCGAGGTCTGTGGAAGACTCCTGGGACTGGGAGAGGAACAGGGCAGAAGCAGGCTGGGCCATGAAGGTGTGAAGCCAGCAGTTACCTGCTCCATTGCGTGCTGGCTTGCCAGCCACCTGAGCCTGATGCCACCCAGCCAGCACGCACAAGCCAACAGGGAGGGAGGAAGGAGTTGCAGCTGGAGGAGATGAGTTATGTGGGATGTGGCAAGGTGAGGTCATAGGGACTATGCAGAAGAGGGGACAGCAGAAATGTAGGAAATGGAGGACACAAACCCACAGGAAACTAGTCTTCATTAATTCCTCTATTCATAGAACAACTTGTTCATTTATTCAGATCCTTCCCATTTGAAATGCAATTAGATGAATGTATTTTCCTGCTGAGTAAAATTCATACAGTCAGTAGACAAACCCCTCTCTAAATGATTTGCTCATCAGTGTGTATGGAGGAGGAGGAGAGATAGAGAGAAGAGAGGAGCTTAAATGAGTTCACTGCTAGATCTTCTGAATTAAGTGATCAATGTTTGTTACTGCAATAGCTGCAAAAGTTAACACTGAGGTGTTAAGGAAGTCTCACTACAACAAAAATTCAGTATTAGTATTCAGATGTTAGAGGAACAAATCCTGAAGGACTGAGTTAAAACTCACTTCAGAGTAAATCCAGACAGCAGGTATTGCCTTCTCGGAGGGTAAGCATTGAAGTATCTTGACTGTTCCCAAGACAGGGAAACCTGGAACAGTTATCTGTGCATTTAAATTCAACACTCCTCCCCAAATAGGTATACATTTGGATACAACCCTCTGGATACAGCCCTCATCCTCTGTTTTATGCAGACATGATACCTAATGTCTGAATGTCTAGGTGAAAGAACAGTGGTAAATGTAATCTGTCTAGACCTGAGTAAATAACTGAGTAGTGTCCCCTGAGCAATTATTAGTTAAGCTGAAGAAGACAAGGAGCTGTGAGATGCATCAGGTAGTGAAGACTGATGAGACAGTAGCTAGCATTGAAGTGGAAGCTATCAGAGTAGAGGGATGGCCACCAGGGAAGTTATTCAAGGACCAGTTTTGGGAGAGATTTTATTTAGTGTTATTATCAGCAGCCTTGACACACAAAGCAGGAGCATGCTAATCATAGTGGCTGGTTACACAAAGCTGAGCGCCATCATCTGTACAAAGGAAGATCAGAGCATCACATGGCAGCAGCTGTGGGACCTCAAGGGCTACAGTAATAGAACTGGCACTAATGCAAGGACTTGCCCTGACGGACTGCTAACAATTTCTACTGAAATCTGGGAGCTCATCAAGCTAGAAGAGGGGATGGGGTGTGTGCTGATTTAGGCATATTGGTTAATGATCATGGGTGTCCACACCTGATGGAACAGTGAGAAGGTAATGAAGTCTGGGGAGGCATTAGGAACGACAGCAGAAAAACAGTAATGCCTTTATGCAAGGGACTAGTGATTCTTCTCCTGGATACAGCTCTGGTCACCCGTATAGATGAAGAGTGATTTCAGATGGAAACAAGTGCAAGAAAGACTGGCAAGGGGAGCAGGTTAGCTTTTCATGTGAAAGAAGATGAAATTAATTTGGCTTGCATACCCAAATAGAGTCAGGGAACAGAGAGCGCGTGAGGAGGAGTGTAAGTGATGTCTGTACATGTGGCAGGAGCATTCCTGGCCCCAGGGAGTGAGAGCAATGGAAACCAAAGGGCCGTGTTGGAGCATGGGCAAATAGGGGAGTAGATGGCTTCCAGCGTGCCACTCTGAAATGGAAGTGTGTGTGGGCAGTGCTAGGAAGCCCTAATGTTTTTAAGGATGGGTTTTCTAAATGCTTAAGGAGGATTACATGATTCTCTGTACTGGGTAGGGGCAGGAGCTACTCATTCACAGTTTCTTCTCACCCCAAGTATCACCTTCGCTTTGATGACAGTCCCACAGGGATCAGGCTCACAGGACCAAACAATGCATTTCTCTCTCCTCCTTCTCCTTCTGTGGTTGTTATGCATGCACTCTCCTTAACAGAATGACTGTGTTTGCTCTTGGCCTGTCTTGTGTCTCCAGACACATCGACCAGGGCTGCATTGACTGGGTGCTGAGGAACGCTTTTCTCCATCCTTAGGAGAGCACAGCAGGCATGCGGAGGGGATTCAGGAAGGAGGCTGCAGAGCATTGCTGTAAACCACTATAACCTAACACTAAGAACATAAGAATGGCCGTATTGATTCGGGCCAAATGGCCTTCTAGTATCCTGTCTCTGTCTAAATTCAACGGCAGATGCTGAGGAGAGAGTATAAGACTAGAATGAGTACTGTGCCAAAATATTCTTGCAGCCTCAACTATTTTCAGCTGCAGAATTCCTGAGCTTCAGCAGCAGCTTTGTAAACAGAAGAGGGACCTGCCAGGCACATTGTAAATGAGTCCAGTTTGAGGCTTTTTGAAGACGGTTGAAGGTTGAAAGGAGCTTTTTATGAAAGACTGGCTCAGCTTGTCTTTGAAATTTTGTTCTAGTGCTTCTGGGATTTTGAACAGCTAACTCTTTAATAGATATCTTTTTATCATTTAAAACTAAATACATAAAACATTAGTAGTTGTGTACCTCTTTCTGGCACTCACAAGTCTTTTCCGACTACCAGCCTTGTGGAGAGGCAGCTATTAACATGGAAATACTTGAATTTACAGTTGATTTTCTGGGCATAATAGATACCTATAGAACTCTAAAGCACGCTCTGGTTACCTCAGGTAAAACTGCAAGCTATGTAACAATTACTAAATGGTGAGTTTAAAAGAGTTCCTTTCCTTTGCTGTGACAGGCTATTAAGAGATCTCTGAAGTCTTGGAGATATAAGAGCCTGTTGAGGAGCTTGTCTAATTAATGGTATTATAGTGGGCAAAATAAATAGATGAATCCATTTAAAGGGGGAGTGAAACTTCAGATAACATAAAAAATGTATGTGCATCATTAATATTTTAAATTGCTGCATAGATGAATATAAATATATTTGATACAGCCTATCTCCAAATGGTTTAAATAGCAAATATATATACATTAAAAAACATTATATATTGATTGGGCCACTTTTACTTACGATACGTAGTACTTGCATGGAGACTGGGGTCCCTCAGGTTTTGTTTGGAGTCCTCTGTGAATAAAGTGTGATAGAGTGTGAGAGGGGTAAGAGAACCAAACATTTAGTATTCTCGTGCCTGTGTTTATAGATGACAAAATTCCCACTGCCCTGCAGCAGCTGCTAGATTTGGCCCTATGCTGCCAAAAACGTCATCATAAAACTGCCTGTGGTTCCACAGTTTAACTTCATTGCCATGTATGTGACTTCAGAAGGGATTATTTTATTCATTATCTCATGTACCCAGTCACCAAATCTGTAAAAGCCCAGTTCAGACCCTGCTGAAGCTTATGGGAGACTTTCTGTAGATTTCAGTGGCAGCTGGGTTTGGACCATAGTGCCATGGGTTTCAGTTCATAAAATCTCAATTTGGGGGCTTGTTTTCAGACATCACCAAAACCAGGCACGGGTAGAGATTTCTTCATCTATGATCTTTAATTGCCATGCAGGATAACATCATCACTGTTGTCACTCAGTCTGTCTCATCGCATCTCTAAATCAGCCCATTGTGTGAGTAGCTCAGTCCATCTGTGGATGAAAGTTGTCACTGTCTGATGGCCATTCATTTTTATGTGAAAGGATTTTTTGGTCTCTCTCCAGTTCCTAACAAGCTCACCCTGCCCCTATTGATTGTTGGCAGTACAAATATAGAGGCCAAGGATTTTCAGGCCAGAGAACACCATGTTCATCAGATTCTGCAAACATCGTTGCAGATGTCTAAGAAACTTATTTTGACCCTGAAACTATATATTGAATAGTAAAGTAAATGGAGTCTGTGAAGTGAAACCAGGTTTCTAGTCCATTTTGCATTTTAAAGAAGATAGGTGTAAAGGAGAAGTTCAGCTTTCTTACTCTTCTCAAAACAGAAAGAATGTGTAAAGTTAGACAGCTAAGTCCATACTTAGCCACCTTATTACTTACCCAGATTTTTGGAAGGAGTCGGGCATGCACGTTGTCTAGGATCTGTACATATTACCTGTACATGCCAATACAGTATTCCTAAATAACAGCCATGGTTTTTTAATTCCTAGATGGTTTGGAGCTGAGCAACTGAGGCCAGTGTGTTCCCAGCTGATAAATGGGAGGTGACACCTAAAAAATTCCCCTGTTTTGGAACTTGCTTCACCTGCTTGATTCCCATCCTAGTTTAGCACATCACTTGGCTGCTGTAAAGTCCATGTTCTTTGCCAATGGATAGGGATTGCTTCGTTTAGCAGCTTTTAGCAGTTTCATGCTTCTCTGTGAAGCAGAGTTTGGATCTGTATGTGAAGAGGAACTTTAAAAGGTAATGATAAATTGATTACCAGAGATGGAAGCATGCTTAAGGCTTCTGACTGTTTACTTTGCTTTAATGCTGTTAGTTTAATATTTTTACTGCTTTATGTTTTGACAGCTTATAGTCAGGACGCACTTTCATATGAGTGCATATTTTTTGGTCTGTTGATCTAAATGAACAGTTCTGAGAGCATCAGCATTGAGAAAATAATGTTTCTTTCTAACAATTTGTCTCTTAATTTTGATATCCAAAAGGGTATAAATACTGGCTGAAAGTTCCCCTGTGGTTGGGAATTTGTCTCATCTGTGTGCTTTCTCTGGTGTGTTCAAGAGTGGAGTTTAAGGAGTTTCAGTCTTGTTTCTGTGGGAGCACAAATAAGATTTCTCTCCATCCACTCAAGCCATCAGTTCTCACAGCATTTACAGAGACTAACCATCTTGGAGGCTTTTATATTATTTTCTCAAAGTTTCTTCAAACTGGCCAACAGGCTAGAAGTTTATTGCTGGAGGTGATGAGGCAAGCTTGCGCGCAGGTGCATAGGCAATATGAACTCTTAAGCCTAACTTTCTCTGGGAATATGTCTAGCGAGTGGCATAGATGAATTGTGTAATTTGCATAATATTAATGACAACCAAAGTCTGCCTTCTTTTTTCTTCTTTTCCTTTCCACAAAGAAGTGTGTGCACTTTCACTGCCCTCTGCTGTAATGCTGTAGGCTGAAGGCTCTAGGAGGTCAGCATTTAAAATCTTACTTATCAAAATGTGAAGTATTTTGCTGAGTGACCTTCCCAGTTTCCTGGAGATGTCATCTATTTATGCTAGTAGCAGTGCCAAGTGGAGTGGTTTCTAAAACTGAACAGCAGTCAATTTATTTTCAGGTACCACTCCATTTGGGATTGCAATTAGGATAACTAGAGCTGCTCTCCAGCACAGGAAACTGGGAAGGTCACGCTGCCAAATTGTTGGCATCTTGATGAAGGAGTGTAAACTACTGCTGTCACTACTGTAGATCAAATGAGCCTAAGCAGAATGTAGTAATTATGAAATCCTCCCAAAAGATCATGAATATTCATGGATCAATTACAAACATTTGAAGTTAATTTTCGTTTGAGGAAATAACCCTGGTATTCCACTCTCAATACATACGAATCACAACACTCCTTGCAAGCAAAGGGCAAAGTGCTGTCGGTTGCTGCTGGGGCTCACGGGTGCCGCTGTGTGCGCAGCAGCGGGCTGCCTCCGGCCGGGCAGCGCGGGAGTCCTCGGTGTGGCAGCGAGCAGCCTTTCTGTCCCCCCCTCCGAACTGCCGTGGTGTATTCACCGGGGTGGCAGCCAAAATGGTCACCTAGCTGCCTGGGGCACGGGTAACGCGAGAGTCGTGCCAGTCTGGCAGGCAGGTGCTTGTTTGCGCTGAAAGGGGAGTTGAGGTGGCCGCTGCCCTGCCCTCTCTGCAGGGGCTGTCACCGGTGGTGGCTCTTCAGCACGTGTGACCCCCGCCGATGACACTGGCAGCAGCTGAGCTGCAGGGAGCTGAGGCCTTCTGAAAAACAACCCCTCTGCTTAGCCACGCTGAGTGCAGAGTGGAGAGCCTTGCTTTCATCACCCTGCTGCTTGACCCTGTGAAGGCAGCGGGAGCTGGGGACAGCAGCCCTGCGAGCAAAGACGCTGAGCAACAGGAGCGGATCCTGCTCTTCATGCTGATGCAGGGGTGTTGGAAATGCCCTCGCTGGGTGTCTCTTTGCTGTGCTCCTGCCAATATTAGCCATCAGAGGGGCTGGTGTGAAGGTGGTTTCCAGAACGTGTCCTCAGCAGATTGTCAGGGGATGTTTCCTCATGCTTCTTTCTTGCCATGTGTTTTCCCCTGTTGCTGCCCTATAGGTACAGGCACTGGCCAGCCACTCTCCACCCCTTCCCAGTACTCTTGCTGCGCTGCTGGGGCACTGGCAGACCGGAGGAGAGGCAGGCAGGCTCCGAAGCTGCTCCAGTTGCTATTCCGTAGCAGATACAACTGCTGCCTTCTCATATAAAGCAACCCCATGGCTTCATGGAGATAAGCTGAGCCAAACTTGTGGCTGCCATAATGCTTCCAAGTAAGGGAGCCAAACAAGGAGCAGCATGGGGGGAGGGAAGGCTTTTTCCTTCCCTTGGTGAGTGTACCTTGGTAGAAGTTAGCACAGAGCCTGGGCACATACAGAGTCCTTAAATTATTTAAAATCTGGATCATTATTAGTTTTAACTGTGGAAATTTTTTTCTCCTGTAAATCACAGTCTATTTATTACACACATTTTCTTAACCAGTGGCATTGCTGGTTTTGAGGAATCTGGCTTTAACTACAACATAGAGTTGCTGAGCTTAATTAGCTCCCTGGATTAATTGAGCTTCTGTTTTTCAGCTAGAATTTATTAGGAGCTGGCACTGTAATGAGACAGACCACTAGGATCCTCTTCCTTTTTGATTATCTTTGAGCTTTGTTTGTGTGTTTTTAATGGTTGCTTGTGAATGATGTTTGGCTCTGTGCTGGGAGTCAGAGTACAGAAGGGAGAGAGACCATTTTGTCCATTTTCAGTGCAGTCATCTGTCTGAAACCATCACTGGTCTCCAGCAGAGCTGCCCTCCCAACCACCTCCTCCCTCCCACCCCAACACTTGCACTTGCTGTGACTTTAAAGTACATCTGGATCTCAGCTCTTATTTGAGTAACATGTTGACCTGTAAATAAGGGTTTGTGTCTTCAGTTTGGTATTGCCAGTGTGTGAAGTGTACCTGAACCAAACCACATAAATTCACATAGCCAGGGCAAAGACTGCGAGGAACTTTTTTCTCTTGTTGGCTGAAGTATTTAAACAAAGCTTGTGCTGCTTTAGCTTCACTGGTGGCACAAAGCAGAAATAAGAAGATGGAGGAGCCATTTTTCTCTGTGCTTCTCCAGGGCTAGCATAGCAGTGTGCAGCTCTGACCTGTGCTGGCAACGTCAGAAACGATGCACTCTTTAATACGTAGAAGCTGTTGTGTGCTAGCGAATAAGTGAAGCTGTTGTGTGCTAGCGACTGCTTTATTGTGAGATAGTTCTACTATGGATAAGCTTGAATTGCTGAGATCAGTCAGTGGGACCTCCAAAGAATGGGGCACTTTTATGTCATTTTTAGATAACAGGGTGCTCCTTGGCTGTTCTGTAGACTAAGTTTCATCAGTTTGGGGAGCAACTTTTATACAAAAGAGCCCCTTTTATGGTGAGAGGGACAGTCTGTTTCAAGGAGTCAGAGTAGCTGCAGTTATTGGGACTCTGTCCTTCTGCCATTAATTTTCTTTTCTGTCTTTGGTGAAAAGAAACAAAAGATGCTATTTTGTGCATCTGCCACATGCTCATGTGTTGTCACAGGCACAAGGATTGTTCTGCAATATGAAATTTGCATAGTTAGGCTCTTAAAAGACAAGAATTGTAGGGGGAACACCCCTATATTTTATATGCATTTTCTAATACTAGAATTTATGTATAAGTCCCTGTTACCCTATACTTGGCTGCAACACCACCTTTCTCCTGCTCTTGACTGCTGCAGTGTCACATCCCTTCCAGATGTGGTTGTGATTTTCTCAGTACGTGAACCTGAGCGGTATCCCCTCAGCGCAGTCCTTTCAGCTGGCTCTCCCTTCCCCTGTACAGTGAGCACAGCTTTCTGGGTTGTGCTAGTGTAACTCATACATGATAACTAACTGCAGCGGCAGTGGAGATTTCCACTTTGCTTAATTTTCACTTTAAGGCTAGTCAGCTTCCACCTGGAACAAGTTCATTATTTCCGCAATGCCTCATTTCACCAGGTGAAGGATTCCCCAGGTTAAAGATCCAACATGTTACCTATCTTTCTTAAACTGCCTCACTTTGTTCTGCTAACAAAGCCAGGCTAACATGGCTGAACCACCGAGGGCTTTATCATTCCACCTGGCCTCATTTTGCCTGTGCCTACACACATTGCTCCCATTTCCTCTCTCCCTCTATTAAAATTATTAACGGAAAGGAAGGACATAGCTAAGCAAACTATACTGGTTCATCATGAACTCAGCTGTTACACACCTGTAACACCCACTATTGGGCTTGTGCCTTTTAAGCTATAAACTGTCCTCTGTAGAGATTATTTCCATGCAATAAGAGCCAAAACCAAATGGAGTATTTCTGTGGTTTCCTTGTTATGCAAGCATTTATTACTATGAATAAAGCAGTGCATCAGCACAAGGGAGCAAAGTTAAGACTTCATGATCAAAAATAACTGCCACAGTTACTGAGATTTTTTCCTTTGACATACCTCTATAAATAATTAGATTACAAGACACCTGAGGGCATACATGGTCTGATCCTGTAACAATAACACCTTGAGGGAGTTGACAACTTTCTCCTTTTGGCCAAGTGCCTAGGAAGACACTAAGGTATATGATTAATAGAGAGCACACACACACACCCTTCCATGTCCTAAAGCTTAGTTATAACATTGTATTGTATCCCTTTTGGAATGTTATTATTTCTATTCCTGATGGTGCTGCTGTTGTCACTGAATAGCCAAAATCCTCATAGCAGTGGGGTGAGAGGAAAGGGAAGACAAAGAAAACATTTTTTATTAAGGTGGGGGAAAAAAATACCCCAAACAAATCATATAATAGAATTGGTTAAATAATTCCACAGAAAAATCATTATTCCAAGACTTTAGCTGGATCTTCCTCTCCAGTATTCCCTCCTTGTATGGAACTGTCCTGTGTTTCCCTCTCCCACACGGAGATGCTGGGCAACAAAAACTCCTGCGAATTTCCTGAGCATAATATTTATTCTTATTGCTTCATTTGCTATTCATGAATTCTATTTTGTGGCCCTAAACAAAAGCAATTACCATTTGCCTCTTTTCCATGTAGCTCACTTCAAACACATTGCTCACATGGATTCTCATAAAGCTGAAGGACCTGACAGGCACTGCCCATGCTATGCCCCCTCACCCTGGCCTGTGCCTCACCTGGGCAGCATGATGCAGTCAGCCATGCCAAATTATGGTGGGGTTATGGGGTTCCTCTGCTGGGTATCAGTGAGCAGCTGGGGGGACTCGAGTGGGGAAGGGGGCCTTGGAGGTCAACCAGTGACAGTGGGGGACATTAGTTGGACCAAGAGGTGAGGAAAGAGGAGATTAGTACTGGGAGAGAGTCTAGCAGTGTTGCTGGAGCCTGGCAAAGTCTGGTGTAGCTGGTTAGACTGCTGCAGAAGCTCTGCTGGGCTGTTTAGGTGAGGAGCTGGAGGTGAGGATCACGGTATGGGAATGAGAATGAGTGAGAAGGTTGGATGAGGAAAGCCCAGGATAGACACTGATAGAAGAGAGCAGGATTGTCTGATGAGAGTAGAGCATGGCAAAAAGGATGTGAACACATGAGAGCACAGCTCTCCTACAGCACAGGAAAAGATTGTGATGTTCCTGAGTCCCACTGTTTTTCTACAGGCAGCAAATACTAGCAAAACCTCATGGTAAATTGTGGGTCATGTCCTCCTTCTCTACTGCTCATCCATACAAAAGGTGGCAGCTGGCTGCTGCTGCCAGCTAGTCAGGTAGTTCAGCAACTGAGGCTTTTTAATACATAGGAAGGCTCCAGGCTTACTGATGTCTCACTGAAGAGCAAGCACAAATCCACATGAACTTACATAAAATATATATAATAAGAGCATTCAGATTGTGAAATCAATCACTACAGAGGCAGGAAATGTCAAATTAAGGTTGTCCTGGCAAACTTACTTTGGCCCCATGGGCTATATATTGTGTTGTCTTTGCAGGATTCCCCCCCTGCCCCGCCTCAGTTATCGTCTTTTTCAAGGCAGATAAAGGACCTGCTTTAGAGATGAATCGGGACTGTACAGTGATGTGGTCATTGTCAACAAATTCCTTCCCTAATTTGTAGCAGAAGTTGGAAGGCATATAGAAAATGGGACCAAGGGCTGTGGAGGAGAAGGGAGGTATTCTGAAGGGAGCTGGTACCACCTTAAGAACCGGCTCTGCCAATGCGTTCCTAAAATTTTTAGATGGGCTATTAATTGTGTGTTCCTGGTTTTCTGGGTACCAAGGCTGAGAACCAGCTACCCCATTTTCTCTGCAAGAGAAGTCAAAGTTAGCTGTACTTTGAATATAAAAGACTATATAATGCTCAGTACTCTGAAAGATTAGTGCTTCACACCAAACACCTATATTCACTGAAGTCTTCAATGCTGCAGGTATTATCAGAGGATTATATACCTCACCTCACAGGCATTCATCAGATACTGCATTGATGAGCTCCACAGGAAAAAGAAAAAAAAGAACTTTTAAAGAAATCAGTCATTCTGGATTCAGAGCTGAGTTTGTATAGTCCTAACAGTAGATGAGGCACAAGTCCACACATTAAAAGGCAAGGATTAAATGAAAGACTGAATAACTTTTTGCTCAGTGAGCACTGTTTATCCTGTGCAGTAATTGAGGCAGGGGTCCAGTGGAAAAATAGTATCCAGTCATGAAATTAAAGACTTTGACTTAATGCACATGGGCAAGTGGGATATATGCAGTGTCCAAGGAAACATATCATGATCTTGACTACTTCATTCTTCAATATAAGATTCTGTATTGTTTGAATCTGAGCATAATTAATCATTCATGAGGAAGAAAATACAGATATGTATAAGAGGAGCATGAAGTTGTACATTTTTCCTTCTTACTGAGCAAGTGAAAGGACTAATTTACACTGATCCCAGTTTGCATGGTGAAGTCTCAGAAGAGAAGAACTAGAGAACACTGTGCTCACTGCAGCACTGCCACATCTCTCTTTTGGGGAGGTCTAATACCTGCTGGGGTTCCTTATGGTAGCTATAGAGAGATTCAGAGAATAGCACTGTAAGCCATCCAGTAGCTGCTGTAATGTGAGAGGGTGGAAATATAGGGGAGGTAAGGGAGCAGCATGGAGAAGAGAGAGCTCCTCTCCACGTGGAGGGCTGCTACTCCATGGAACAAACTGGACCTTTCCGTCTGGCAATCTGCACAGTTCTTCCTTTCTGGATCATCTGTGCCGTATCTGCTGACATACTTCCTAGAGACATCTGGGTTTAGCTTCCTGCCCCCAGGGCTTCTGCCCCTGGACTTTTCCAGAGATAGAGCTTTGCATAGTTTATTTTGGGGTTTTACCTGTGTGTGAGGTGTATGAACAGTATTTAGTAGTATTTTGCTGTAGCCACGATGATCTAAGGAGTTAGGCAAGAAAAGGTTTACAAGTAAGGGTAATGTATTTTATTAGACCAAGTGGTGCAGTTAGAAAAATGAGGTAACTTTTAAATACTGAAAAGGCTGCAGAATGGACTTACGGATATACAGGCTTTGGAGTCTGAAGTGTAGTATCCTGACCCCACCTTCATTGTTCTCTGTGTATTATATCCCCATATTCACGATGGGTTATGGCAAATTTCCTAAACTATAAAAACATTAGTGGATGGGATAGAAATACATTTAAAATTAAGAGAGGATATAAAATGGGGTCATCGTGCTGCTCTGGCATATCATTTTATTGCTCTTGGAGCAGAATAGAAATGGACCATTAGCATTCCTGAAGATCTCCCATTTGCTATAAAGACATTGGTGCATTTCACTATGCTCCTGTGAGAAATCTGGGACCTTCAGCAAGCCAGCCTCTGCTTAATACAGTGAACAACATGCACCCAAGAGCAGCAGCCCTTCTGTGAGCTTCTTCAAAATTTCCTGTGTCTTAGTTTAGTTTGCACAGCCAGAAGATCAACAAAGGTCTTCCCTCTCAAAGCTCTTCCAGTGCATCTCTTTGTAAAAAACCTTCTGCTTTCACAGGAAATTTTGCTTTTGCAAATACCAGCTCATGAATCAGCTAATGAAACAATTCAGAGCCTTTCTTTTTTTCAGGCAGAAATGCCATGTCAGCATTCAGAAGAACAAAGCATCTACTTTGTGTCTCACACTGTCTGTCAAGCAAATTTCAGTGAGACATCCAAAGTATTTTACCAATATTTTCCTTGATGAGGATAGAGTGAGTTAAAAATTAGAGCCACACATTTTTGTGTTATGTTCTCTTTGATTTTCTTTCTTTCCTTTAGAAGTTAGTGGGTGCTATTGTGAGAGATCAGTGAACCTTGAACAGGTGAACTTGTCTTATGACAATATCTAGAATTGACAAAAATCTGTGCTTAGCAAATTTCTTCCTCTTTATTTTCCAGTGTACAATAGTGACATGAGGCTAGTTATTTTGTCTACATGCAAAGTGAAGTTGAGAGTCAAGATGCAGACTGTGCTGAATGAGCAAACTCTGAAATTAGAAATCAGTGTTGGCTGGGCTTTTTTGCTGCTAGGTTTCAGGCTTTAATCCTAAACAAATCTGCCCTTTAGTTCCTACCTGTTGTATGTCAGAGGATCCTTTGAATTATAGAATAGGTATTTCCTCTGTATCGTCCTTCTTCTTGCAAGTGTGTATTTCAGTACAAGGCAGATGGCACAGATTATTTTATATTCATAATGCATATACCTCTAGGAGAGCCATGCCGCAGTGTGCTGATGCTGGCTGCATGGGTTATGTATTCTCAGGAGACCGACATGTTCAGAATGTATTCTTTTGCCCTTTCCCCTGTTGTCTCATGTTTTGCTATGATAGAAGCACTAGCAAATGAAAGGCTTGTTATTGATTTCTGTGCAGATGTTAATAATTTCTGTGTAACTCTGCATTGGAGTGGCAGCAACTGATGTACAAAATTTGACATCTTAATTATTCCTTGATGGAAAGGAGGGCCACTAACCTGAGATACAGCAGCCTATTAACTCTGGGTCTGTGGATTCAAAGAAGCCTTAGGTCACAAGTGAAATGAGTGAGGCTGTCTCAGTATAGTCTTTAAGGATGTTTGCTTCTCAAAGACACCAGACTGTCTTCAATGTGTCTGGAGCAGATGGAAGCAAAAAATCCTCAAACAAAAAATGGTTTACTTCCAGTATTGCTAGCCTAGCTGAAATCGCAAGTGCTGGAAATCTCAGGAGAAGCACAATTTATGAGCTCCCCAGACTTATTGCTAGATGCCTCAAAACATGCATCCCAAATGCTGTTATTTACTCAATCAAAAAGAGAGGTTCAAGAATTTTGGTGTTTGTCTGTCAGTCCCATCCTGTAGGTGTAACTTCAGTTCTCAGCAGTTGCAGATTTATGCAGAATTTCTGTGAGCTGGAAACGTTAAGTGGATGACCAAGGGCATACATGCACCATAGGTTATTAGCCGATATTGAACAGTGAGCCCCAAAAATCTGATCTCCAGCCACTGAAAGTATTGCTATCATTACAACAGTGAAAACAATTCCTTTCACAATAGGTAAATATCAGGCTGTTGCTGTCTTTGCTTTCAGCCGTATGTAACTCTCATCCACAGCCTTTAGTGTAGGAGAGGCTCTTTTCAAAAGGATGCCGATTCTCAATTAACCATCCAGTTGACCTGTACACCTTGTAGCTAAAGTTCTTTTTAAAAATTACGTCGTGCATTTCTGACTATAGGATTAAATGACCATCACAGAAGCATTATATATGCATCATCATGCTGTTAAAATTCATATTCTTAGTCCAGTCACAGACAGCCCCACAATAAGGCACCAGCATTTCAAAAGCTATCGTATGCTGAACAATAGAGTAAATGGCAAGAACAGAAAATTTGATTTCTGCCTCAGTGGAAGAAGAGATCTAACATGAAAGAACAATTGTGCAAAGTCCTAAGGCTTGATTGTTTTGTATTTCACCAGCATCATCCAAAATTAATTTCAGTGATTTAACTATGGTTATTCTTGAGTTACCCAGTGCCCTAGAAGGCAAGAAAAAATTTGGGTCCTCTAATCTAATCCACTACCCTCTTGCCCTCCAGAGCTGGGCCAGAGTTTGCTTGCACACTGTGCACTGGAAAAGGGCAGCAGTTTGGTGTTTGCTGCAGCGGCTCCTTAACAGTTGGTCTCCAATGCTGGTCTGCATCTCTGTATTGGCAGTGTTAACAGTGCAGAAGGACTGAGGCCAGAAGAAAACAGAAAGGGGAAATTGGGAAGAGGAAAGAAATTTAAAGTGTAGTACAGGGTCTTTCAGCATGCTCAGCTGCAGACACAACATAGTGCAAACCTGAGGGAGGAAGCGAATTAGGATTCCATTAAAAAGAGGAGAAAAAATCTTGCTGAGGCTCAGGTCACATCACGATGGTCAAAGTGAAACCTTGCTCGCTAATGTAGCCTTAATTCATTTTGTTTTGCAGAGACAGCAAGCTCACCATGTTGCTTCGGGAGTCTTTGGGGAATATGAACTGCCGCACCACAATGATAGCTCACATTTCAGCCGCTGCGGGGAACTATGCTGAGACGCTGTCCACCATCCAGATTGCATCAAGGGTCCTCAGGATGAAGAAAAAGAAAACTAAGGTAAGACAATGTATAACTCCCTTCTTGTAATGGTGGAGGAGGGAGGAAGAAAGACCCTGAAGAATCCTTAATAGGGTCAAGCAGCATGTAACAAAATCAGTAATCAATTCCGAAGTGCGTGCGTTGTTGTACGTACCCTGTCCTAGGCAAGTGGCTTAGAGCACAGAGCAGAGACTAGGGGGGGTAAACTCTTTAGCTTCAGATACAGAGGAGCGAGTTCAGACATACCTGCTCTATCAGGTTTGTAAGCTGGCCTCATTTAGTGACAGAGCTGTCAGAGAGCATTTATTTTCAGTTATCCTCTTAGTGCTAATGAAATAATAAGGAATGAAACTGCTGTAGAGTTAAAGGAAATTGGAATTAATGAAGAATTATATTCTCTATGCTTCTCAGATTGAGCAGGAGCAAAATAAATGCAAAGCAGTGTGTCCATTGCCAGCATTGATGCCCCTTTTATTCCCACTGCTTCCAAATACAGGTGATAGATTTTCCAAGAAGTAGAGTGAGGATGGACTGTATCCACTTTCATGTTTTAGAGTCCTGGTTCCTTCTGTACAGCTTACAGTGTGAATTGGGCACAACGAGTGAATTTTATGCATTTCATTTAAATTAACAGCCTATGGATTGACAAAACCTTTTTTGTCAATAGATTGAAGAGGGACAAGTGAAGGGATTCAGTCCACACACCATCGCAGCAGTGTGTCTTCAGAGACCTCTGAGTGCATGTTATACAATTCCACACACAAACACACACACACAGAGCAAAGCCTTTGCCAAATATCTGATTTCTTTAGCCAGGCTCAATTAAGGAAGAGACCCTAATCCATTTGTTCAGTACTTTTTTTTGGAAGTCTCATGATTTCAAGTGGGACACAGAGCTGGGGCATTGGGTTCTCCACTGAATACTGTTCTGTGTTTGCTGTAGGACTGCGGATAAGAAGCTTCAGAGTTCTGTGCCTTAGTTTAGAGATTTCCTAGTTTAGATGTGACTGTGACCTTTCTGTGTATGCATTTTGTGCAAGGAGCCATTTGCAATGCTGAAATGTCGTTGTCTCTCTCTCATATTGCAGTACACATCAAGTTCTTCTGGAGGAGAGAGCTCTTGTGAGGAGGGCAGGATGCGGAGGCCAACCCAGCTGAGGCCTTTCCATTCTAGAAACACTGTTGACCCAGACTTCCCTATTTTGCATTTATCAAGTGATCCTGATTATTCATCCAGCAGTGAGCAGTCGTGTGACACGGTGATTTATGTTGGCCCCAATGGCACTGCCCTTTCTGATAAGGAACTGACAGATAATGAGGGTCCCCCTGACTTTGTACCCATAGTTCCTGCTCTGCAAAAGACCAAAAATGAGGGCAGGTCAGAGGAAGTTAATGAATCGGGGCCCAGCACATCTGAAAGAGACTGCCTGAAGTGCAATACCTTTGCAGAGCTCCAGGAGAGGCTGGATTGCATAGATGGCAGTGAAGAGACTGACAAATTTCCCTTTGAAGAGGTGCCTGCTCAATTTAGCTCAGACCAGATGTCTAAGTGCTCTGTCTCAAGCCAGCTGGCAGAGCTTAGCCACTTACCAGAGTCAGATAAGGAAGATATGATGCCAGAATGTCAGCATCCTGATAGAGAAGCCAAGGAAAATATAAATGCAACACCCAGCAAAACTAAGAGAAATCACTCCCCTGTTCCTTCTGGAGCACTTACTAATGTTTCAACTCCATCTTCTCCCAGGAGTGTAACAGGCAGCTCTAGTAAAGAGCTTGGCTCTTGTCAGTTAGCACACAGCACCAGCTTGCAGAGCAGCAGAGAAGGTCTCAACACCTGTGGATTTGTGGAAGGCAAACCTCGGCCAATGGGTTCACCCCGGCTTGGCATTGCGAGCCTCTCGAAGACATCTGAGTACAAGCCACCAACTTCTCCTTCCCAGAGGTGCAAGGTCTATACACAGAAAGGAGTCCTGCCCAGCTCCACTCCCCCACCAGCTGCCCTGAGTAAGGATACTGGGATGACATCTAGTGAATCTTTATTGCAGCCAGAAATCCGGACCCCACCTGTAGGCATGAGCCCTCAGATCATGAAGAAGTCGGTGTCCTCCAGCAATGGGGATTTTGAAGAGACCGTTCTTGATGAAGATCGGCAGCAAAGCATTTCTCCAGAATCCAAGAAGGAGATTCTGAGCACCACCATGGTGACTGTGCAGCAGCCATTAGAGCTGAATGGAGAGGATGAGCTGGTGTTCACCCTTGTAGAAGAGCTAACCATTAGTGGGGTCCTTGACAATGGGCGCCCAACCAGTATCATCAGTTTTAACAGTGATTGCTCTGTGCAGGCTTTGGCCTCTGGGTCTAGGCCAGTCAGTATTATCAGCAGCATATCTGAAGATCTTGAATGTTACTCTAGTGCAGCTCCTGTGTCTGAAGTCAGCATCACACAGTTCCTTCCACTTCCAAAGTTGGGCCTGGATGACAAATCCCAGGATGATGGCAGCAGGCGCTCATCCATCAGCTCATGGCTGAGTGAAATGAGCACAGGGAGTGACGGTGAACAATCGTGCCACAGCTTCATAGCCCAGGCATGCTATGGGCACGGGGAAGCAATGGCAGAACCCCCTGTTTCTGAGTTTGCGAGCATACAAAGTGCCAGCATGATTTGTGTAAGTGACAAACAGAAGCCAGTGACTGACAACATGCTTATACTGTCGGAAATGGGGGAGGAAGCTTTCGGCAAAGTGCCACCCATGAAAGGCTGTAAAATATCAGCTCTAGGGAAAACTACTGTCACAATCAAAAACACTGCAAGCCTCAGCAGCTGTGAAGGCTACATCCCAATGAAGACAAACATTACCGTGTATCCATGTATTGCCGTTAATCCCTTCAAAGCGCAAGATACTGATGGCGCTGTACCGGCAGTAACTGCAGACCCAAAGGTTGCTCATCCCCATGACGGGAAAGAATCCAGTGCTAAGAAGGATATAAAATTTGAAGACCCTTGGCTGAAGAGGGAAGAAGATGTAAAAAAGGACAGCTCTGGGAGCAGTGATGGGCCAAGGCCTGACACAGCTGCAATTTCAGCCAAGCCTGAGCACAGCACAAAGCAGTCCTCAGCAGACAGGTTTAGCAGCAGCAGCAGCAGCGGGGACGCCTCTATCTCCCCAGGATCTGACAGTCTAAAGAGGATTGTGGATGGGTGTGAGGTGGCAGCGTCTGGCTCTGCAACCCAAAGCCCTGTTCATTCCAGTGACGGCTTGAAGAATGGCAGCCTCCCTCGAGGGCTCCCGAAGGCAAGCAAGCCGGAGGAGCCTGGCGGTCACCTCCATCCTACTGCCACTGACAGCAGCGGAGTCAGCTCTTCTGCCCTCCCCCAGTTTTCTAAGGCGAGCCTTGACAAGAAAATGGCCTCTCCCAAACACTGTGTCCTCACTCGTCCCAAAGGGACCCCTCCTCTGCCACCGGTGAGAAAGTCAAGCTTGGATCAGAAGAACAGAGCCAGCCCCCAGCACAGCGCAGCCAGCAGCACCACGAGCAGTCCCTCCAGCCAGCCCGGATCCTTCCTGGCCAGCTTCCCCGAGGAGCTGAATGCCAAACAGAAGGGCCCTGGCATCGACAGCATCGGCAACAACAGCAGCAGCAAGCTCTTCAGTGCCAAACTGGAGCAGCTTGCCAGCAGGACCAACTCCCTTGGGAGGTCCACAGGAAGCCACTATGAGTGTTTGTCACTGGAAAGAGCAGAAAGCCTGTCCTCTGTGAGCTCCAAAATGAGCCCTGGCAAAGACACCACCATGCCTAGGGCCGGAAGGAGCTTCAGCCGCAGTGTCATGTCCTCACCCACCAACTCGGGCCTCTCCCAGTCAGCAGGGGCCTCCCCAAAAGCCAGCCAGTCAAAGATCTCTGCAGTCAGCAAGCTCCTGCTGGCAAGTCCCAAGGCCCGCAGCCTGTCTGCTTCTGCCACCAAAACACTCAGCTTCTCGACCAAGTCTCTGCCTCAGTCTGTAGGGCAGAGCTCCAGTTTGCCTCCGAGTGGGAAGAACATGTCCTGGTCAACGCAGTCCCTCAGCAGAAACCGGGGCTCCAGCCTTGCTTCCAAATTGCCCCTTCGGGCCGTCAACGGGCGGATTTCGGAGCTGCTCCAAGGGAGCGCCAGTGCCCGAGGCTTACAGCTGCGGGGAAGCTCAGAGGCAGAGGAGCGCGGGGGCCTTCCTGGAGATGAGAAGCCAACTGTTCACATGCTGCCTTCACCTTACAGCAAGATCACCCCTCCTCGGAAACCTCACCGCTGCAGCAGTGGTCACGGGAGCGACAACAGCAGTGTCCTGAGCGGGGAGCTGCCTCCCGCCATGGGGAAAACAGCCCTCTTCTACCACAGCGGAGGGAGCAGTGGCTACGAGAGCATGATGAGGGACAGTGAGGCGACGGGGAGCGCCTCTTCAGCACAAGACTCCATGAGCGAGAACAGCAGCTCCGTGAGCAGCAGGTGCCGAAGTCTGAAAAATCCAAAGAAACGATCAAATGCAGGTAAGCTTGCAGTGGGGTGAAAGAGGGATGCAGACCAAAGCAGATAACTAGTACATGGTGGGGAGGGCTAGCCCTAAGGGTGAGCCAATTCAGTACCAGGTATATCTCTTAGCAGAGAAGCGAGGCCAGGATAAGGATCCTAAGCTCCAAGTTTCTTAATTTTGCAACATGCACAAATCCTGCATGGTTGCATTGCCTTTGCAGTGGAGTCTCCCACTCATCCATTTCACTTAGGTTTACTTCACATGAACAGAAGAACATTTATCCCTAAGACTGGTTAGTATTGCCAATGGCAGCCACATTCATGTATTTATTTATACAAATATTCTGATTTGATTCCAGAAGGATGCCTTTGTGAGGCAGTGAAATATTCTTAAGCAGTTTGGGCACAGAATCCCCTCTTGGTATGCACGTATTTCACCAGCAGAAGACCAGAGTCTTACTGAATAGCAGTATCTGTTGTGAGCCCACTTTTGCTGCTTGTGTGCTCTAGATGCCCAAAGGTGCAAGATGCCCCGCAGCTGAAACCACCGCTGAGTTCCTTCTTCCCACCTAGAAGATGGAACAAAATTGTGCCCATGCCCCTTGAAAGATGTTATCCTGCCTCTGAGACTCTTAGTTTTTAACTTCTGAGTTATGAGTCCTTCTTTTCTCAGTAATTTATTGATAACAAATAATTAAATTACATTAATAATAATACATGGGGACTACTGCACTGAAGCGCTTTAGCGATCATAGAAAGGATCAGAAAGACTTCATCTTTGTTCAGATATAATCCCCAGTAGCTTTCATACTACATCAGGACTTTTTAATTAGATAGCAAGAGCCTCCTGCGTCATACCAAGAGTCTGTGCAATTGCAACTGGTACATCTTCCCAGCAGAATGTGTTTCAGAAAATTGCAGGACAGGGATGACGAACATCCATCAGCTGGTTACCTCACCTTTTTCCTGGGTGCTGTTTTCCCAACCTGAAGTGTGAGTCCTGCCTAGCGTACTTTTGAAAAAAATGCACATTGGCATTGGAACTGGTGTGCACGGGTATGTGAAAAATCAGTGGCTATTTATCGTACAGTAGCGCTGGCTGTCCAAAATGTGTTATTCTCATAGTGTTCCTAATTCACCAGCCATTTCACTTGCTAGGATACTCACCTCTGGGATTCATTTGCCATGAACGAACTGAATAATGCATAACTCTCCCTTTCTTTATGCTCTTGACCGTGGTAGCAGGAAGAACATGTGCAGCGCAGATGTGAATACAATAGATACTGTTATTAAAGCCATATCCATAAGTGCATGGCTGATTGTACCTGTTTAGAGGATGCATCTGAAAGTGATCACTCTACACGGTGCAAGCACAGACCAAGCAATGAAATAATCTTTCTGAAGTTAATTTTGCATCGTATGTGAAAATCTCTTTCCTATCCCTTCAGTTTACATGGTAATAAATTGATTTTCCTCTTTCTGGGGAGTTGTTCCTCTAATAGCTGCTTTCAGATATAAACTTTTTAATAGTAACTTGCAAGAAAAAGAAGGAAGATTTGTATGTTGTGGAAAAGGAAAACAAAGCTGTTCACAGAGGTGGCGTTTGTGGGTATATACTGACAACTGGATTGTGTCTTGTGGAGAAGCTGCCCATATAATATGGACTTTTTCCACAGGACATTCAGATGGAAAAATTTATCAAGTTCTGTGAAAACAGGCAGCTGTGCAGATGAGGGAACAGAAAGAAAATGGCAGTGTAGATTTATCCTTATTAGACACTAGAGGACATGCCCCATTCCCTAGGGGAGATACCTTAAAAAAATACTCTGAGAAAAGTTTCAGGCAGAGCCTGCAGATTCTTTAGACTTCAGAGTTCATCCCAAACCTAAATCAGTGGAAGACCAGAATTTGTTTACTCTGATGCTCATAAAACTAGTTGTTTCATTTCACTTCTCTCTGCTTTGATAGCACATTAGAGGCTGGACAAGGCTGGAGATATGACTGAGAAAAACATTGTCTTTGTGTTGTAATTGCAGAAGAGCTTCAGATCTGTGTGTTGTACTTTATATCAGAGTTATATTTTCGCTCACAACTTTGGCTTTTGATAAGCCCTGTGCAGGACTGAACATTGTGTCAGTGGCCATGAAAAGGGAGTTAGGAAGAGAGGACTGTTTGAGGCTCAGGTTTCAGGTTGCTCTTGTAGCAGTCTAGAAGACACCTGGAGAGAAGAGGCTTTTCCATGGTCTAGCCAGCCTTGAGCCTACCTGGCAGAGCAGTGACACTGGTTTGTCGTGCTGTGCAGGTATGCAAAGGCACTGAGTGAGGGGGTGAGCAGGAACCTTTCCTTAGCAGGGAACGTGGGGAGTCTAAGCTTTGCTGCTTTTTTACTGCTGTGTAACATCTGACCTGTCTTTTTCACCAAACACAGCTTTTTTGGCTGGCCGACAGATTAATCTCTTTATTCTAATTTCTTGTGTGGGTTAGTTTCTCTCTCCTTGGTCAGCAATGTTGCAGATATCTACCTGTTGCTGGACCTGAATATCTGGGGTGGACAGGTTTCAGTGGAGGGCCTGTGTCCGTGGAAGTTGCCTGTGCTGGTGGGCTCAGCATAGCCTAGCACATTGACCTCCCTCAAACTAATTTACAAAGCTTCTCTCTTAATTCAGCCTGTCACCTGCTGTGGAGAGATTCCCAGTGTATCATCTCTGATACTTTACTTTTGAGTGATTCTCCATATCAGCAAGTAATTCCTATACTGTTTTGAATGACTTGTACTTGTATTTGTGTATAAGTACAACTGGAAGTTTTATGCAAATTAAAAAAAAATCTTTACTACCTTCCATATCTCTAGCAGCAAACTACTGCCCAGAAATTAATAAGGCTTCACTTTCTTATAACCCAGCTCCTGTTTGCATTTGGTCCTGCAGCAGTGAAATCATAATTCTGTTTTGATGTGTTTGATAATAGTATAATTTTTCACATGTCAGCGGATTTATGATGGCATAAACCCAGGATTATGACTTCAATGCAGGAGGAGCTGAGATATAAGGGAGAATAGAGCTGTTCACAAATATATTTTTATTGCATAATAAACAAAAAAACTGCAAAGGTTTGCAATCTTTCATCCTCTGTAATATCTCCTTTCAATAGGTCTGTTCTAGTGTGAATTTTCTCTCTTAAGGAACACTTTTTAATGAAACAGATACTAGACAAAGGTTCTGAGCTCTTAAAAGACAGATATTATTTTAATACATAGTGTCAAGAGCATTGGACCTTTCCTGATTTGCGGTCACAGATCCACTGTGCTGTAATGGATATGGCACTATAGATATGCTCATTTCAGGTCAGGCAACCTTGTCCACTTTATTTATGATTATTATTAACAGAAATGCTAGCTGTCAGACACGATCAACATGAATCAGCCCAAGGCCCCTGTAAGAGGAGCCATAAAGAGTCTTTAAGAGAATCACCAGCAGCCCTGTCAGATCTCACAATTACTTTTGAAGTTCTGACACATTGGAGAGACATCATTTTTTTTCTTGAGATTAAGATCTTGTCTTTCAATGCTCTTAAGTGCATTATTTGTATGTGTAGGTGCTTCTGCCCTGGATGTCACACATGAAGCATCAGACCTACATTGTCAGCTTTTGAAAGATAAAGCTAGTTCATATCCTTCAGTGTTAGCCTTTGGTTAAATTTTGGGTTCTGCCTGGGTACCTGTACAGTTCACAGACAGCCCAGTCTTGTGTGTACAAAACTAAAATAAAATAATAAAAAAATTTGCCTCTTGCATTCTGGTACCTATTGAAAAATTGTGTGTTTGCATCATGAAGCACATAAGCCTTTCCCCTGAAGCTAACCTATCCATTTCATAAACATTCCCATCTTTCTAACATTTAACATTGGTCCTATAACATCGTGGCAGCATATATTGCCCCAAAGTGACTGCTTATGGCAGAAACAGAGCTATTCAGCCCTGATCTACGGCTGTACATTTCAAAGCTTTGTACAGCTGCTCTTTAATCCACCCTGTGGTGTAACTATTATTCCAGACCCCATTTTACAGATGGAGAAATGAAGGCAGAGAACTTTACTGACTTGCCCAATGCCTACAATTAAGTGAGAGCCAGATCCAGGGTTAAATTACAGGCACCCTTGACTCCTATCCTCAACCCCAACTGACTTGGCCGCACATCCTCCCTGCCCTTGCCGAGCAGTGGAGAGAAAGGTTTCATCTGTTATTTTCTTTTTGTGACAGGCCCTTCCTCCCTCTCTGCCCACAAGCATCTGTGCAACTATGGTTTCTCTGATTTCTTCGCTTGCTCCATTAGCCCTTCCCCTGTAAGAAACAGTTGGCATCTCAGCCACATTTCTGGCTCTGGCTTTAGTCTCCTCTCTCTTGGGTAGGCAGTGCTGTCCTGAGCAGGGCACTGAAGTGTTAGGGCATAGTTTGTACAGTCATCACTAGCACTAATTATACGTTATTTTTTAATTCCTCAGAAATTTCAAGTGCAATGGCCCAGCAGTGCTCAATGGAAAGGCAATGAGAGGGGTACTTTTATAATACGTATTCCTGTATGTGATCAGGAAATGCATTCCGACCGAACTCCATTTTACCAAAGCTGTATGTGTATCCCAGACCACAGAGATCTTCCTGAGGCTGTTTTCTTTCCTGTTCCCTTTGGGAATAGGGTTGGGTGCCTAAGAGAGTCCCAATCCCATGTGAAATCGAGTTAGACCTAAGGGCTGCAGGCTATCACTGCTTGCAGCGCTCTGCCGAGATGGGATGGACCTCTGCCGAGGAGTGTGTCTCCTTTGATTTCTCTAGTTGAGGTTTTTTGGGGCCGAGTCTGAGCCTGGAGCCTTACCAGTGCTGGGGCAGGTGCTGGCAGGGTGAAACACTCAGGGCAGTGCTCTGTGGCTCAAGCAGTGTGCAGCAGTCGTAACACACCAGTGGGGACCGCTCTCTGTTGGCTGGTGTGCACAGATCCACTCACAGGGGCAAAGACCCAGGACTCCGGCATGAGAGGAAGATGTGGGAAGGAAGGAGACAGTCAAAGAGGTGAGGTTTAGGGGAGAAAGTCCTTACTGTAAAGTGCCCTGGGTCAGTCTGGGCCAGTTCAGCCTTCCTGAACATGGAATATCAGTGAGCATCAGAAAACAAAATAAGGCCAAGTAGAAAGGAGACTGGGTGAAAATTAAGGTTTCCAAATGCTGGCTTCCTAAAGTTTAAACCTGTGCCCTGAGTTGGAGTTGTGTATCTCAGCACTTGCAGGACCCTGCTTTTGTCTGTCCAGGATAGGATTGGTGTGTGTGTTTGTGCACCTGGTTTAATCTTCTTTGCATGGGGAACCTGTCTGACTATAGATAATTAGACATTCCTGCTGCAGCATTTTATGGCTTTTGCAGTAAAGTTTCATGACTCCTTGCGGCTCTTTCTCAGTACTAAGTTTCACCACCAAAGCAGAGCAAATTGCTACATGATTTTAAACACTTTAATAAAAAGACAGACTGTTAAGACATGACAACAATTACCAACAATTAGAATCAGTTTTTCTCTCTTACTTGTGTGCTCTGGGTTTCACTGGTAGGATGGTTTTAAAGATGGAGATTTAGAGGTTCCTGGAAAGCCCTGAAAACTCTATATTCAAACATATTCACTCTCTGGAAGCACTTAGCCCTGCCTATGAAAGCAGCAGGAAAAAACAGAGGCTGAATCCATGGGCTGTAAATTATGAAAGTCCATCTCCAACCAATATTGCAAAGCATCACATTTTGAAACGTGGCCAAAATGATAATGATGAAACAAAACACCAACAAAAAGAGTCTGAGCTTTTCTTGTTGAATCCAAGTGAAAAGGAATTTGGTTCATGTTTAGACTGCCTAAGGCACAGTGTGGGGAGCTGAAAATTGCCCTTTGTATCACAAAGCCGTAGGGCATCTCCAGCATTTCTACTTCAACTTGCTTACAATGATGGTAGCTAATTGATATCCTGCATTGTACCTTTACCATGACAAAGGATGTTTAGAATTATACAGGAAAAAGCTTCTTTGCTTGCAGGTGACCACTTTATGCATGTAACTGCTGGCTGGACAGGCCTGGGGGGAGCAGAGGGAAGGGAAGTATGGGCTTCAGCTCCCATTTTTTTTTTTGTTCATTAAAACAACAGCATTGATTTTCCCAGGTCAAAGCCAGGCCATTTCATGCAGCAAATCTGTGTTGAAAGGGATCAGAGTAATCATTTTTTACACGCTTGACTACTGCGTGCCAGCACTGAGCTTTCAGCCACATGAACATAGGAATGATTTAATAGAGGAAATGGCAGCTGGCTATTGTGCACGGTGAAGGCTCCATGTAACATGCATGACTGAGTCGCACACCATTAGGCTGGGTGTAAATAAAACCTGCTCCTGACACTGCCACAGAATTAGCTCACTGGAATGCCTCCACCACTGTCCTGTTGGGAGCTAATGCTCTGGCTGCAGAACCCCTTCCCCCTCCAGCCTCTGCCTTTGCTGCCCAAGCGATCGGTGCAGCCATTTAGTGCAGTACTGTAGCAACAATAACCAGCTCCTTAAATAATATCACAATGCTGACAAATACCTGTTAAACCAAAATCCAGCCTGTAGTGCGATAAGTATTTGGAAGAGACTCTGGTCATTTTTTACTAGGGATCATGGGTGCTGAAAACTCACCCCTTGTGATGTGCATCTTCCCTGGAGCATCTCCCTGATTACTTGTCAACCTGCCACGCTGCAGGAGGCCTGTTTCCTGATCTGGTTTCAGCAGTGCTCATTCACCAGCTCTAAACTGCCTTTTAAAGTGAGACAGTAATTCAGGAAGCAAAATTAAGAAATGAACTGGGTGGGTAGAAAAAAATTAGGAGTAGGCTGTACCTCAGCATGTTCCTTATACCAGTATGGAAGCAACATATCTAGTATAGGTATGGCTGGAAGATTATAAACAAGGGTTGCTTTATTCCTGTGTACAACAAGCAGTGATTTCTAGCCTTAAGTGTCCTTGTACTTCTTATTGATTCACAACAGCAGGATTGCATATAAGTCAACACAGAATACAGACTGAATTATTTTACAGTGAGGTGGACGTAGAAGATTTTCTTCTGAATGATGGATCCTGTCAGTGCTTCTTATTCCAGGTGTTGAGGTGCAACATGGTCCTTTCTATGTAATCTGAGTTGCCAGGATAAGCGAATGCTGTTTAGATTTTCTGGCAATAAATACCTGAATTCTTTGGTGTTTGTAGTACTGACCTCAAGATGGGCACCCTAAATACTTCTGGTGAAGTCTCCACACCATCAGAGTGGCCTTCCACTTGAAAGCATTCACAATGTCTTCAGTAATTGGGAAGGGAACTCTGCAAACTCTATGAAAATCCAAGGAGTGAATAGCTATGTGCTCTGCACAGGGGAAAGTGCACTATAAAATATACAAGGAGAAAGGATGTCAAAGGAATGGAGAGGAGTTGATTCAGTCATGGACAATTGCCCGTAAGGGCAGATCACATTAGGAAATGGGAATGAGAGGAGAAGTCAGCACCTCATCAAAGCAGGAGCCCTGTTGTCAGACAGTGAGGAGCAGCAGGGGGAACAGGACAGCTAATCTTTCCTAGTAAGGAAACAGTTTGATGCCACATTTGAGGTTGATGCTATTGCTACTGGAAGCACAATATTTCTTGGAAATGAAGCCACAGAAGGAATGGTGGGAGCTTAGGGGTACTGCTCTACTTAGCCAGGATTGGTTTTTGTAATTGCCTTGAGTTTGGATGGACTGTCTAGTGAGAAAAAACAAAATGCTGAACAACAGGTTCTGTACAGAAAGGCAATTTTACCTCCCATAACATTAAGCGCAGTGGGGAATAGCTTTGGCTCCACATCCTGCCTTTAAGCACACACTGTAAACTTCTGAAATTATGATATATCAAGTTACAGTTTCATTTTCTGTTTGAAACACCTTAAAATTTCTAGGACAGCAGTTGTTTTGCATCCCATTCAGATGTATCCTCCTTTGAAGAGATATGCATCAGGCTTCTTTTCATGAAGATTTTGCATTTATACTTTTTGCCTTTACCTTTTTCACAGAAAAGATGCTCAGTCTGGAATGTGTGCTTGGAAAGAAATCTAAGGGGAACACTCGAAAATACACAGTACTTAAGCAAAACCAGACCTCTTATAGTTTCTGCCCTGGTCAACACATACTTTTATGAGCACACATCCTTATGCAGTGGGGCAATTTTGCTGAGGTCAATGAGTCTTCTTATCCTTAAAGTTTCCCTTACATACCTAGCTGGCTTGGTCTGTGTTTCTGATACCTGAAAGCTTCGCTGGACTTACCTTTGCTGAAGTGTGTTGTAGCGTCAGTTCCACTCTTCAGTCAGATCTGCTTTCACACTGCACACCCTCACTGCTGCATAACTCCCCTTATCTTTTAACCTGGCCAAACCTTAACTCAAGGTAGAGCAACAGATCTGTTGCAAAACCAGATATTGTATTCTGTACATTTTCAGGGCTATGTCATAGTCTGATTATTCATACTGAAGCTAGGCTCAAGAGGGGTTATTCTGAGTGTGGATAAATTCAAACTGAGCGAACAACATGTCCTTCGAGACATTTAGCAAATGGCATGTTGCTTTACATGTTGTATGGTCATAAATGAAAGTGTCATTATTCTGTCCTGGCTTCAGCTTACAGGATTTCTTTCAGATCGATTTTTGGTATAAATTTATCTTTTTTAATGGAGGAATGCATCCCACTTACGTGGCGGGAGGGTCAGCTGGTTTGCTGAGGTGCTGGGCAGGGTGGGCGCTCCCCCAGTCCCAGCTCGTGGGGCAGAGGCGGGAGGGACCTGCCGAGAGCTGCTCCTGCTGAGCTCCCCGGCTGATCGCTGCCGTTGTAAGATGTGTGCAGGGAAGTAGAGGAGTGATGTGCTCTAATTCCTACAAAGCATTTTATTTATTATACAGTCAAAATTTATGAGATCCTAACCCCATCAAGTGCTCCCAATAAATTTGGGACTTCAAATGGGTATTTTCTATGTAAATGCAAAACTATTCATTTTAACAATTTAATTGTTGTGTCTGCGTGTGGATATGGATGATCAAGCTGTCAGCTGCTTTGTGACACTCACCCTGAAGCTCTGCTTTGCCTGTATCTCCTTACTGATCCCAATTAGGGTGAAATCAGAAAAAACAGAGGCTAAATGCAGAGGTCAGTGGCAGGAGTCTCCTGTCAAAAGACACCATTATTTTCTGTACCTGCGCTAATAAGCAGCCTATTAATCAGTGCATGTTTAGAATAGACTAGGTTCGGTTTTGCCTCACTGCAAAGGTGTAGATCTTTCATTTCATTTCTCCCCAAAGCGCTCTAAACCTCAGATAAATCATCCTGAGTCAGCATTCAAGGCTCAGATAAAAAGACAACCCTCTCTCTCTTTCTCCTCTGCCTCACGCATGGACATACCCGCTGTGATAGGGCAGGGAGACTTGCGCAGGCAGCCTCCGCATCCCACAGGAGCCCCTGGGCAGATGGCAGCAAGTCTGTCTGCCTCAGGTGGTTTTGCCCTGCCGCATTGCCCTGGTGCACCGAGAGCTGGCAGCCTCGCTTTGTGATAACCCACAGGCTATCCAGGTGCGAGCTCTGGCTAGAAAACCATAATGAGCTCATGTTAGCATGTCTCCTGCCACTACCGTAGTCTCTGCTGCCTCTTCTCTGGGGGATAAGCGCTATTAGTCGGAGCCTTAGGTTGGAGCCCTCCTTCCAGACCACAGGCTTCTGTTTCTCATTGAGCCAAATGGATATGAATGGGAACTAAATGCAAAAACATTTACCATCATCCCTGTAATTCAAACCCTAGTGACATCTGTTTTGCTTTCCTCCAAATAAGAGCCTGATGCTGTTCTCGTGGCAAGGTGAATCAGAGCCATCCCCCGAGTGTCTCAGGCCTGGGCTTTGGCTCTGGTCAGAGAGGCAGTTCTTCCATCAGGGATGGTTTAAAAATGCCCCATTACACGAGAAGGTGGTGTTAACAGCCACAGTGGGGAAAAAAGAAAGATGGAAGAAAAAAGGAAGAAAATCAAACACCACAGAAAAAGGCACTACCTTAGTCATAGTTCAGCCACGCATGGGAGAGCTGGACAGAAGGAATTTCCAGTCTGCTCCGCTGCTTCCTTGAAATGCTAGAGCTAGTCCGTAGGCATGGCAGGAAAGGAGTTGTGACCATCAATGCAGGGCACAAAGTAAAAAGAATTAGCAGCACTTGGCTGCATTACACAGGTAAGATCTGATGCTTGCAAGTGTTGCTGGCTCTGAAAGTTGATGAGCAGCAAAGATAGGAAAGAGATTGCTTTTACACTCAGATAAAATTTTAAGGACTGCTCCTGTGAGACACCATGGCCAAAAGCCTAAAAAGTATTTAAAAAAACATTTAATACCTAAATCCTGTTTGTCTTGAGTGACACTAGGGATGTACTCAGTGCCCTTCACATCTAAGCAAGTGGAGGGCCCGTTTTCCAGGAGGGGCTGAGCCCATTGCAGAATCTCTCCCTGCATGTAACAAAATTTAATAGTCCATCACCCTGTCTCACCTCCCTTCAAGTAAGCAGCTGCTCTCACCATTTGGCTGCCTTTCTCTAGCATCGCTGACGAGTTACCCTTAGCACTGCAGGGTAACTTGTTGTGGTCTTCCCAAACTGTGTCTTTCTTGTTGTCACTTTTTAGCTATGGTAATGGGTCAGGTCTTGCTTTTCCTTTTATCAAGATCTGATTAGTCCCTTGATCAGGCAGTTTAATGTAGAGATTAACTGAAATGCATTCAAGGTAAGTGAATGCTGACATTCACTCCCACTGTCTGGTACCACAGGCGTAATATAACTTCTTCTTGCTGGTATTTGTAAGGCTTCATTTGTTCTGGCATGGGCTTTTTTGCTGGGCTGTGGTTTGAGTAGTAAATACAACTATGATAGGTGTCACAGGATGGGCAGTCCAGATCTTAGGCCATTTGGTATAAAGGGGCCTTGTAGAGCTCCCTGTCTATCCGCCTTGGCCGTGCTCTCCTTTTCTTGCATAGAATTATCTCAGATGCATTCAAATAAAAGCTCTGTACACTAGGCTTTCCAGATAGACAGCAAGATAGACCATTCTCATCCATTTTAGAGCTAGCATTTACAGGTTAATTACTGGTTACTAACTGCTGGTTTCTAGGACAGACTGCTGCACTCAGAAATCAATGGGATAAGATGTGATAGTTTGCAAAGTCAGCAGAGAAACAGATTCCCATGAATGAAACTAGACAATGCTTTGTTACTTGCGAATCCAAAAACTAGGCAATCAATAGATATTTTTGTTTCCGGGGGGGGGGCGGGGGGGTTGGCTTTCATTGAAGCACCAAATTGGCAGACATGTTGAAGCTATTTACATTAAAGTTTCAATAAATGTAGTGCTGGAGATTCCTCTAAATGATTTTATCTTGTTTTTAAAATAAAACCTGCATGATCATTCTGCATCCCTTCCCTGCTGGCATCAGTTTTGTTCTTGCAGCCAAGGGAGTCAGTTAATAGTTTCATTCAAACTTGCTGGCTCCAGCTTTTGTTTTTGGTTTCTCCCATCCATTCTATTCCTGCTGTCTTCTAGGGGAGACCCTGCAGGAGTTGTCAGCTACAAAATTTTTTTTTTTTTTTTAAACCCAGACATAGCTCTGATTGTACTAAACAAAGCAAGGAAATGTAACCAGTTGTTTTTCTTTTTTGTGTGAGTCTGTTCTTTCTCCCAACAAACCATATGCTCAGCTTCCTTACCACTGCCATCAGGCCAGTGATGTACTTTTTCTCCCTTGCTTTACCTTAGGCCCTGACTTCACAACTCACACGGCAGATGATGTCTGTATAGCATAGGCTTTATCAACCATCATACATTTTCAGCTATTGCAGTGCTCCCATCCGCTGTGCTGGTATTATAAAGCAGGATGGGTGTGCACGAGCACTAGTATTAAAGCAGACACAGTGACTAATTCTTCTGCCAGCCCATCGTTCTTGCTGCTTTCTTGCCCATCACCAGTGCTGCAGTAAGTGCATAAGTGGGAAATGTTTTAGAAGAATATTCTACTGAACAGAGACAAGGCTCGTGCAACTCTGGTGGCAACCACCAAGCTCAGGTGTACTTACTGCAGGTGTTTTGGCCCCTCTAGTTTTTTTACTGCTCTACCCAGCCTACAGTGGCATCATGCAAGGGACTAGGTGGTGGTATACTGGCACTCAACTCCAGCATAGTAGAGGAACTTGGGTATCAAAGTGCTTTTTGTGCTGTGATTAAAAAACAAACCCACACCTCCCCTGGAGATGGTCTATGCAGAGGCTGGCTAATGCTTGTCCTTAGGCTGTAAGAGCCAGTACCAGTAAAGAGATAGGAAGGCAAAGCTAGACCAGTTCCAACCTGCTGCTCTGGTCCTTCATTGGAATACCTGTACACACCAAGACCTGAGCAAAGGGAAGCAGGCACAAGCTCTGGAAACTTTAGGGTACATATGCCCTCTGAGGATCAAATCCTGGAGTCAGGCACCAAAGAACATGTGAGGATCTGACTATGGTGAGTGGGTACAGCACATCGCAGCTACAGCTCACCCCAACTTCCATGGCCTCCTTGGGTTTTTGCTCCATTTTCTTCTGTGTGTAAGAAGGCTGACTATGTATAGTTTGTAGACATCTCTGCAGATGGAGCAGAAAGGAGAGGCAATAACTGTGTTAACATGAAATGGCACTTTCTGCATTCGCAGGTTCACAGAGACGGAGGCTTATTCCAGCTTTATCACTTGATACTGCTTCCCCAGCAAGGAAGCCTGCCAACAGCCCCGCAGTCCGCTGGGTGGATGGGCCCCTGCGAAGTGGGCAGAGGGGGCTGGGGGAGCCCTTTGAGATCAAAGTCTATGAGATAGATGATGTGGAGAGGCTCCAGCGGCGACGAGGTGGGGACAGCAAGGTGAGTGCAATCCATGTAATCTGTCTCCCTCCTCCTGAAGGGTGTAAGAGGGGGGATTCAGATTATGCAGTCAAAAATGTGTAGTATTGTATATGGTTAGTTCAACAGGCAGCAAAACCTATTATCTCGTTTAAGAGCAGTTATGACCTAAGTTATGTCTTCTTCTGCAGCAGCTAACAGACATTGGTACCTTGCATTTTTGCCCCTAGCTTACAGTTTTGGTGGTTCCTGTGCTTCAGCATCTTGTCACATATGTCTTTCAAGGCACCAGTGGTGCCTGAAGTACTTTGATGGTATTGTTTTCAGGATAGCTAATGTATTCTCTCTAACAAAGTTGTTCCTGCCAACCTCAGGTCTCCAAATTTACTAAAAGATCAGGGAATTGTAAAGGTCAGCTCTTGAGAGGTATGGTTGGGAAGAGTATCTGAAGTTGGTGGAATAGCACCAATTTTTGAGTAGCTGTGGATGTAGACTTTATTACTATTTTAAGGCACTTTTTCTTCCTAGCCCCTTCCACTTGATTAGGCTGTTTGTGATGTTGTTCTCTGATATGATTTTGTATGGAGAAAAACATCACTTGTTGGGGTGGGGTTTCCGCTGCCCTTCACCCACACAGCAGATTTGTCTACAGAGCAGAAGGCAGAATAGTGTTGAGACCTTCACACAGTCTTGGAGGAGGATAGTTCTGGTATTGGGACTGCTCCCACACTAGCGAGGGCAGCACAGCCCTCACCGTGAGCTCATTTACTGCACGTCTTGATGGCTGCCACCCCACAGAAGTCATGCGAGGCCAGGCTGGGTGTCTCCAGACAGCACTGCACCCTGTGCTGTTACTGTGCCCCATATCTTTACAGAAAATATATCTTCTTTATTAATGATTGTGAATTGCTAGAGCTTTTCATAACATACTCCCTTTGTTTAAGGATGTTTTAAATTTTATATTGCTACCAGTTCTCTTATTTTATAATATGACTACTGCATTTCTCATGCACCAAGCACAAAGATGTATTTAGGATTTTAATACAGCAAGCCATGGATTTCCTTCTCCCAAGAGCTTAGATTTTCTTAGCCAAACTTCCAGTGACAAAAACCAGAAATGTTTTGCTACAGTTAATCTGATTTCAAGATGCTGCCTGTTATTAATTATTACGGTTTATTATTAACTATCATTGCAAAGTCTTCAAAGCTCACTGATGGAAAGCATCAAACCCAAACAAAAGCAATAAAAATAAAACAGATGATGGATGATTTCATGCAGTGATTCATATACTTCCAGAGTAAATGGCTTATTGTTAGTATTATTGATTAGAAGATCATTTGACTGAATGGATCTGGGTATTTCTTCTCCTCTTCACCTATTCCTTCCCTGCTCCTTCTTCCTGGTTGGCAGGAGGTGATATGTTTCAATGCCAAGCTGAAAATCCTGGAGCATCGCCAGCAGAGAATTGCTGAGGTCAAGGCCAAGTACGAGTGGTTAATGAGAGAACTGGAGGTGACCAAACAGTACCTGATGCTGGATCCTAATAAATGGCTTAGCGAATGTAAGGATGTCATTTCATTGCCTGGACTCATAGGTGCCCTTTGGTTTATTTAATGGGGGGATGGAGGGGAGCAGAAATGTTTGTTAAGAATGAGATGTGAGCTACTGTGTTTGTAAACTAAAATGAACTGACATACGACCTAAGGGCAACTTTTAGATTGACTGTATTTCTAGAACTAGTCGCTATAATTCTTATTAAATGTTGACAGTAGAACTGAACAATCCTTTTTTGCCTGAGAGCTGAATGTTGAAATGGTACAGCATTGTAGTGGTGAATATTGCCATTGGTAGATTAGCATTCACGCGTTTCAGTCCACAGCTCCTGAAAATGAGATATTTTTTTTTTGGCCTCAGATCACTCAGACATACGAGCAATATTATAAATCTGTTCTTCTACCACAAAATAACACTGTGGAGCAAACTTGTCCCTTGGCACCAGTGGGCTTACATGAGAAATGAATTTGGCCCATTTTTTATAACTATAGATGTGTAAAGTTCAGAGAGCTTAAAGGGCATTCACATTCAAATGATAAAGGACGTCAACACCTCAAAGGAAAAAAGATAAAGAGTACTGCAGTAATGCTACAACAATTTTTAGTATTAGTAGTCAGATGAGTTCATGTCAAAAGAGTTCTAGAAAAAAAAATATTTTCAATTTATTTAGGATAATTGCAGGTGGCGAAAGGAGGTCGGCTGGTGTGTTCTCTTAGAGCATCCTAACTCTTCCTTTGACAGCTGCCATAAGTTAACACTAGATTGGTACACCCTGCAAAACAACCACAGTGTATGTTTCAGGAATGCTATTAAGGAAGAGAGATAGAAAGGACGGATTTAAAGGGAGCAGAGAATTTGCCATACATTGCTGTCTGCTTACTGTGTGATGCCTTTGCTTCTGATTCCAGTGTGATAAATGCAGAAAGCCTCAAGGACGGCACAGACCTCAGGGACCAGATAAGATGGGAAGTGATGGCTCAGCCAACGTATCTCACACTCAGCTTCCATGGAAGCCGCTGCCAGCCGGTCTCTGGCAGCATATGGGCACCTATGTTGGAGTGGTTGATGTGTATGCCTTCCCTTGCCACTCTTGAGAGGTCTAGTGAGAATCACATGGAATAGGGAGAGGTGTGAGGAGCAAGGAGATTGGAGGTTGGTTTCTAACTCCGAGTTCTGAATTCAGCAAAGGACTTGTCCTTCCAGGGCACAGCACCTATTTAAATCTCTTTCTGGTCAGCAGAATGTGTGAGAGAGTCAGTACATGCTTAGCATTCAACATTTGCTTAACGGTGTTGGAGTGCAGCAAAAGGCACCTGCAGTTCTGGAGAGGATGGCAGAGCATATCACTCAAAAAAGCATCCAATGCAATCTTAACAGAATTTTTCACTATCAGCAAGCAGCTGTGCCATTTTAATAGCCTTTAAACAGAAAAGGCAACTTTTAATGACAATGGCAAGCCAGAGATAATGTTCTATACGGTACTGATGGGTTTGAAGACTTGAATTACTCTGTCTCTCCTACCAACCAGCACTGGGTTTTATCTGCTTTTCCTATCTGTGTCTTTTCTTTCCCACAGTTGATCTGGAGCAGGTATTTGAGCTGGATTCTCTGGAATACCTGGAGGCCCTGGAATGTGTGACTGAGCGTTTGGAAAACCGTGTCAACTTCTGCAAGGCCCATCTCATGATGATCACCTGTTTTGACATCACCTCTAGACACCGATAAAGTATGAACCTCAAGAGAATTTCAATGCACATCTCTGCCATCCTCCTTTTCCCTTCTGAACAGCATCCCAAAGACAACAGAATGAGGATGAAGGTTGGAGTCAAGTCTCAACTGTGTGTATGAGAGATTTGCTATACTATACAGAAGAGTAGTATTAAAAAAAACAGGATGAGCATGAAAAATGGAGATATAAGGTTGTTGATTCTCTTAGCCTAAAAGAGCACTTTGAGGAACCTTTAAGGACATGTCTGTAAATAAGAACTGCTGGCAGAA
>JANHGO010000962.1:0-36828 GCA_024606505.1 Aquila spilogaster
TATTTTAATCCAAGCAAAATGCTAAAGCAGGTTTTGTTGGTTTCAGGGAAGAAACTCAATACAGCTACATCACCGAGTGTAGGCCTCAAATTGGAACCATCTGGTCCGCAGAAGCACCATGAGATCTTTGGGGAAGGCATGGATATTTTTGCCTTGGGCTGTAACGCATACACCTGCAGAAAGGGTAGACATGTTGGCAGACAAGCCGGACTCGTACAGGAATACAAGCCTACTCTCACAGCGCCGTGGCGGTGCCGGAGCTTGGAAATTACACTGACATGTTTAATAAACGCAATTGCTGTGCTGCACGCTCTCTGGGTAGCAAATGTTCAGCTATGCTCTCACATACGTTAATTCAGGCAGGAGCCATGCCAGGACCCACGTCTTTTAGCCCCCTCGCACAGACAGCCCCTTTGAAGGCAAAATGAGGACAAGGGAAGGAAGACAGCAAGCACAAAAGCGAGCATTACATCTTAAGGCTGCCTCTTGCAAGGCCTCATGTGATATTCATGTGAACTGGCTTAGACTGAGGAGAGATTCTTGTTGGTAAATATTACAGGTCTTTGGGACTGTGTAAAGCTAAAAAAAGGCAGGTGGTGTCGTGATCTAAAACTGTCCATCCACCTCCATGGGAGGTTTGTAACACATCAGGACAGGGTGCAAATGGACAGTGAAGCCCCACTCCGGCTCTGAAACTGTCAGGAAGAGGCAGCATCCTAGCCCAGCCAGAAAATGCAAATGCGCATCACAGAAGCAGAAGGACACGCATCCTCTGCCTGGCAAGCTGCTAAACAATTAGGAGTGCAGGCTTTCACGGGTCTTTGCACGGTGCCTGGGTTTCTGTCTGCAGCCTGGTGGGTGGCAGTGTGAAAGATCAGAGCACGACATTTGCACATTTGTGATCTGTAGCTGCATGCACTGATTTGCACCTGCAAATTTGTGTCCTGGTCCTATGGGTGCTCTTCAGACATAGATCTCAGTGGTCCCCCAGGACTCGAAGGTTAAGGCCCATATAGTTAAGACATTAATTACATGCTGTTATCTTTTGAGCAGAGTAGTGTACACAGCATCCTCAGCAGAATTTTGGGTATTATAAAGTGTTGCTGCTCACATCACAAGGCAGACAAGTCAGAGGAGAGCAATTTTTCCTCAGCCTTCTCCCTCCCCATATAAAACGTGCTGCATAAGTCCTCCCACTGGGAAAGTTTACATCCAGAATCATAGAATGGTTTGGCTTGGAAGGGACTTTTAAGATCATCTAGTTCCAATCCCCCTGCTATAGACAGGGGGGTTCCAATCTACCTCCCTCTAGACCAGGTTGTTCAAAGACCCATCCAGCCTGGCCTTGAATGCATCCAGGGAGGGGGCATCAATAACCTCACTGGGCAACCTGTTCCAGTGTCTCACCACTTGCACAGTAAAGAATTTCCTCCTGATATCTAGTCTAAATCTAACCTCTTCCAGTTAAAAGCCATTCCTGTCGCTACCTGCCCTTACAAAAAGTTCCTCCCCAGCTTTCCTGCAGGCCCCTTTCAGGTACTGAAAGGTTGCTATAAGGTCCCCCTGGAGCCTTCTCTTCTCCAGGCTGAAAAGCCCCAATTCTTCCAGCCTGTCCTCATAGGTGAGTTGCTCCAACCCTCTGATCATCTTTGTGACCATCCACTAGACCTGCTCCAACAGCTCCATGTCCTTCTTGTGCTGGGGGAACAAGAACTGGACACAGTACTCCAAGTGGAATCTCATAAGAACAGAGTAGAGGGGCAGAATCACCTCCCTCAACATGATGGTCATGCTTCTCTTGAAGCAACCCAGGATCCAGTTGGCCTTCTGGGCTGCAAGCACACATTGCCAGCTCATGTTGAATCTTTCACTAAATGACACTCCCAAATCCTTCTCCTCAGGGCTGCTCTCAAGCCATTCTCCACCTAACCTATATCTGTGCTTGGGAGAATCTCCATCTGCATCTTCCCATACCCCCAGGGAAGTCCAAGGAGAACATTAGGACCCGTCACTGCTTTCAGAGTGCTCTGTATTGCTACCGCCTGGAGCCATGGATGTGGGCTATTCCAGCAGTGAGTTGGAGAATAAAATGCACAGCATCAGCACAGAGTGAGACCAGAATATTTTTTTTTCCTGACATCTATTGAGATATTATGGAGATTTTGTGGACAGTGGAAATAAATGTAATAGGAAAAAAAGTCAAGCAACGCAAAGGATAGCTTAGTACCCACCTCAGTACTGTCTGAATTTGCTAAGGAAGTCTGATGTTATGTACTGACATGTAAAATGAATGTGATACAGTACGTGTTTCTGGACGCAAATTCTTCCTGCAATCATATCTGAGGTCTTTTGCTTTGTCCCCCTCACCTCGCCAAACACCTCACTGCTGCCCCTGCAGCTGGGATAGCATTGCCAAAACACAGCTCCAAAAGTCTCCAGCACTGCTTCAGCAGCAAGATGGGAGTTAATGAGGCTCAACACACTTCCTAGCAAACTTTATAGGGGAAACCCCTCGAGTGAGAGCAGGAAATCCATCCTGTAAGCATTACAATGTGGTCTCAGTTCCTCAGCTACAAACCGGAGAAAATACGGATATTTTTCAAAATATCAAACACAAAACACGGAGGCTTCCCCAGCTAAATTTCCCTTTGGTTCGGAGTAGAATTTTTTCATTTCAGTGCTGTTTTGATTTTTGAAATAATCGATTAAATACTTTTAGAATATTGAAAATTTCCTGAAGCCAGATTCTGCTGCCTCTATTTGCTGTGAGTGTATGTGAGCAACCCCACCGACGCTAGGAAAAAAGTGCTGTTTACCATGAAGAAGGCTGGAAAGAATCAGCCCCTTCCTGAAAGCCTTCTGAATAGAGGGGGAGAAGCAGAAGGACCCGCGTTTCAACAAGTGCATTTTGACAAATACTTGAACTGCCTTGTGATCTCAGCCTGAAAAAGGGAGGCAGACTGCAGCCTTTCTGGATGCTGAAATCCTCCCCCCACAACACACACGCTGGGAACAACATCAGAAAAGGAAATCTTTACAAGGGAAAAGCAAATGCAGCTGCGAACCTGGGAGGCCAGGTAAAAGGATATGGGAGCACATGAAGAGAAAAACACTTTTCCTGAGCAAGTTTTCCAGAGCCCTGGTTCATCCCACTCCTCCTTACCCCATCCTGGGATAGCAGTCCCCCCAGCACGCTTTACCATTTGCGCCAAGCCTGGGTTGCAGTGGCAAGCTGCAGCTCCGCTCCCAGATGTGCCCTTTCCCCACCCCACAGCCATCACTGCAGGCGTGCTGCAGGGCTTGGGGCAGGAGGAGGAGGAAGGGTTTCACACACAGGTCCCATCCCCATGCACAGTCAGGATGCAGCCAGGACCTGCATCCAAACCCATGAACCAGGCAGCGCACTGGGGCTCTGTGGTTTAGATGCAGTCCAATTGCTGCTGGAGGAAGCGCACATCTGCAGTTTGTAGGAACAGAGATTTTTATGAGATGCTGTTCCCTTACCATCAGTAAAGGCAATAGAGAGCTCTTTCTCCTCCAGAGCTTTGGGCCGAGGAGTTCACGCAGCCTCCTTTGAGATTGACAGGGTTCCAGCTATTGATTTTCCTGACTTGCTCGTCAGTTAATATTTACCATAAACATCTTGATGAGAAAATTCAAAAGAGAAACGACATTTTCAAAACAGCAGAAGCTGGGGAGATAACAAACCAGACACAACTTTAAACAAGATATTTTAAAACGCGTTAAGCCTTCCTTCCTTCTTTGTTAATTAGTGGCAAAAAGAAAATACGAATAGAAAAAAAAACAACAAAACAACAGAAGGGTGATATGCTGCTTTTATTATTGAGTTCATTACTGTGATTATTTTGGGAGAGAAGACATTTTTCTCTTAATTCATGAGCCAGAAATGAGCTCTTCGGAGGCTGAATTAAAAAGATCTTAAAACAACGTAGGAGAGATGGCTTTGGTAGAAAACTCCATCTGGCTCAGCTACAGCCAGGTGCCCCATTCCACAGAGCAGGCCGAGCTCCTCTCCCCGCTGGGGTCACCGTGCTTCCCTGGAAATGGCAGCAAAAGCATCCCCCTGCCCCAACCCCTGCTTGGGGAGAGCAGCTGACAACTTCACCGTCAGCGAGGGCAGAGCATGAAAGAAAACACACAGCCGACGGAAAAACGCAGCACACACAGCAGGGAATAATATTTCATTTGTGTGGCGGCTGCCCTGCACTGGCAGAGTAAATAGAGCAGGTTACACTGCCATGAATATGGCACTGTTTATAAATACGAGCCCCGCTGCCCAGGGACGTGCGTGGGGAGTGCTGGGCACACACGAGGTCACCGCACCACCTTTTATGATTTACATAAATCACGTCAGGCCCATGAAGTGAACCATTCAGCCTCCCCCTTCCAGCCTGGAAACAGGTAGGAACTGTTAATGGGCCCACCATGTCTCTTAAAACACATCAGGGTGTGGGTGTGCATCTACCCCAAACATCTCACTTCCCCCAGACGAGCAGAAAAGAAGCCAGAAAATGGGTGCTGGTGAAGCTGGGGAGCTAAACTTGGCTTCAGCCTTTTCCTCTACAGGAGAAAGCATCCTGATGAAGGTGGTGGTGGAGAAAACACTATGTCGCTGCAGCCTTCTGGGCTACTCCTCCCGTGATTTCCCAAGTGCATTGACAATTCTGATTTCGTGCCAGAGGAATCAATACTGTGTGATGAAACAGAAGCCCCTTGGTGAGTGGGCTTGCACCTGAGTACCTGTGGTTTGGGAGAGGAAGGCAAAGCGGGGATGGATGTAGGTGAACAAACCTCTGCCAATTTTTTTCTGGCTCCTTGGGTGCTCCATGTCCCATTTGGATCATGCTAGAACACCAATAAGGCCTAAAGCCACAGCTCAGGACATGAGTGGTGGAGACCATTTCCTTTTCCTTGCTACTTAACAACCCTATATCGTTGTAGGGTTGTCCTGTTTTTGGAGGACAGAAGTCCCTTTAGAACCAATTTGCCCAGCTCCTGAGACAGATGATGGCGTCAGGGTGGGCGCCTGAAACACTGAGGATCTGGCTCGCAATCTTTAACTCTGCCCAAATTTTAGCTTAATAACATGTAATTATGTAAAATAATTGTAAAAATGACAATTACACATGAATCGTGTATAATTATGCAAAAGAAATGTAACAAATATAAAAGCGGCACAAAATCCTTACGATACATTGATGGTGTATGGACATGTACTATTCACTACTCTTAAATGCAAGTTGATTTAGAAATATTACTTTGACCATAAATCAACTGTGTGCTGTGTGATTCCTGTTGATCTACAGCTGTGACACTTTCTCAGAGAAGAACAGATGTAAATATCACAGAAAATTGGGAAGAGTTCTGGGAAATGTTTTTCACTGAAAATTGTGGTTTTGTCAAAATCAAAGCCTTAGAGAGGAGAGGGGATTTTTTAAAATGAATACGCCATATTCACGCACAACTGAAAAATGTTTTTAAAACGATCAAAATATTCTCTTTCTGTACTTTCAAAAGAAAAGATGTAATTTTTAGGCTGGGAGTAAGCTTCTGTTTTGAAATCTAAGTAAATTTCCACTAAAAACGTCAAAAACAAAAACCCTTAAGTCAAAACACTTCAAAGCGTACCGAAGACCAACTTTTCAGAATGAAGCTCTTTCAGATCCAAAATTTGTATTTTATTCTTTACTCACTCTTTTTCCCCCAAGATTTCCACTTCTGGGGCCAATCCAAGTTAGAAAAAGTTTTTGCAATTTTGCAAAGTATGATAAGAGCAGAAAACCATTTCCTTCCACTTCTGCTAATCTGTAGAAGTATATTTCCAGCGGACTACAGACCAATCCATTAAAAACTGCCATCTTCTCTGGAGAAGCTCTACCAAACCGGAAAGGAGAGGATGTGGTTCTTCAATTAGATCACCTCTGCTCTGCTGCCTCAGTCTCAGTTTGGACATCAGGAACAGGTTTTTCCCAAAAAGCAATGGAAAGGTGCCCTGGTGCTGGTGGCAACATGTCGAGAAGGCATGGCAGTGGGGTCCCTCCATCACAAAGGGTGACCTTCATCTCCTGATCCAGTCAAGGTCTTGGCTCAGAGAAAGCCATGGACCTCTTCTTACTTGAAGTGAAGCCTTGACTGAAAACCAAAAGATTTGTGGTGCTCTATATATATATATATGTACACCGTTTCCTCCTGATGATGATTTCTTTTCAGGGGCAATTAATGCTAAACATCAGTCTGTTAAATTTAGTGGCAATTTCAGTTGTAGGTAGCATCCAGTCAAGGACAATTTCAGTCGCAGGGTGGCCTTTATTTCATGCTTTCTCCTCAAGACTAGCTTTGTTAAAATATGGCCCATGTTTGTGTGGCTCTGATCTCACAGCTTCACCCACGCAGGAAGGACATCCCATGCAGCCAGCATCCTGCTGGAAACCAGCTGGTTCCAGGGGGAGGCTGAGGTCGCGAAGCAAGGGCTGGGACTTTCTGTGCATGCCAGGCTCAACATGGGGTGGACTGCTGGCACTCCGCATCTTTCCCTCTTCTTTCTTCACGAGAAATATTAGTTGCAGGACTTGCTTCCCTCTTCGAAAGGGAAGAGCTTCCCCAGCTTCCTTCCTTAAGGCTCGGGTTTTATATTACCAGGTAAATTTCCTTTCAGCTTTATTTGCATGGAGCGAGAGTGACATTCTGTGGCCAGTCAGATTTATGGCAGCTAGCTCATGCTGCCTTTTCTCCCTCCCATGAGTATCTTGGGGTATAAACCATTCTACGATAACCTCTTGTGTTGTTTGAGGCTTCTATCATGCTTTGTGAGAAATGAAACCAGAGGAATTCTCACATGCATTTATGTGGCATAAAATCCTCAGGGACTGTTCTGCCATGAATCCCCGACAAATTCAGATGGCTATGTACTGATTATTATTTTATGAGAGCAATGCCTGATTGTAATGTAAGTAACCAGGAGCATGGGAAGCATAAAATGCAGCCTTCGGGCTCTGAGCTATCTGGTTCAGCCTATTGCACTTGGAAGGGACAAGGAGGCCATGTTCCAAAACCCCATAAAAATCACACGGAGGGCTGTTTAAAACAAAGCAGTGGGCTTTCTAGGCACTTGTGCGCTCAGATAACCCACCAACTCCACTAAATTGAACCCATTTAGTTGTAAACATAATATTACACATGACAGTTTCCAGTGGTAAAACACCAGACAGTCCATGCTGAGGAGAGAAGAAACACCAAGCGAGGAGAAAACTGATCACAAAGTACGCACAAAAGGGCCAGTGTGGGGGGAGGGGGAAAGCCACCCCTCCTCCACAGCATTTGTCAGTGGTCCGGAGTCAAAGCCCAGCTCAGACACACGTGGCACCAAAGGCAACCTGCCCAGTTTAAGCAGGCACTGGAGTTTATGTTGTTCCTCTGTTTATTAAAAACGGATGGGAGCACTTGACAGGAAAATCAAACTTCTGGTCATGCCTCATTAATCTCTGTTGTATCTGTCAGATATGTGTGTCTAGAGTTTCAACAAGGCTCTAGAATCGAGATTGCTGCTGAGCTCTGTAGTTTCCTCTAACTTTGAATGAGGAGAAACGCTGCCAGTCAGGCGGGGGTGTTTCCGCAGCCCTTTGCTGTGGGCCTCTTCCTGTCCCAGCCCGCAGGCCTAGTGTAGGGGCAGCAAGCACCTTCCCCTCATCACGGCCCGGGTTAGGGCCGCATCACAGTGATGGGTGCTCCTTCATCCCCACATCCCCCTCCTGCAGGCCCGGCTGCTGCAGGCAGTGGAGCTACTCCAGTGTAAAACCAGCGTAAGTGATGGGCTCAGCAGGCCTCGAGTAGGCCCAGTAGGAGGGAGGAGAATACGGTATGAAACAATTAGCTGCAGATGGTATAGGAATCTCGTTTTCTGGAAATACAGATTTTGCCTGGAGATCTTCCTATATATACTGGATTTGTCAAAGCCATCATGACTTGAGCATTTGGAGGGGGCACGGCCCACTGCAGGGCCAGATGCAGCTGTGACGGGGAGGATGGAGGGTGTGTGTCAGTCCCAAATGTGTCCATCTCACCACCATGTCGCTCCTGCAGCCCACGGCTGAGGGAGGTGCAGAGCTGGGCAGGGAGTTCACTTCTTACCTCTCCTTGTGCCTGTCAGAAAGCAGAGCTCAGCAAGGAGGGAAAGTGCAGCCCCGCATCGCAGCACAACACCTCACAAGACTGCTCTCCCAACCAGTTGTACGGTTTGACCCATGAAGAAACAGAATGCCCTATTAGATCTCAATGCACAAAGTGGACCCAGCTCATCTGCCTGCTATGTGGCAGACTCTTCTAATCCCAAGAGCAAATTCCCATTGCCATCATGTGAGCTACTAATACTTAGAATATTTCCAGTGGTGTTTTAGGAGTGTGGATTACTGGGCCACGTGATCTGCTCTTGTGTGAGCAGCTACATTAGCTGGTATCACTTCACTCAGAGAAGCCTGTGCAGCTACATATATTTGTAGCATATCTGAAGCTTCTCTGTATTTAACACCTTATTAGTGTTTTTTTTTCAATAAAGCATAAGTGATGTAGGAGCTATTTTCCACAGTCACATCAATCCTTAAGCCCAGATCCTTTAAGCTATTCAAATACTTATACACATACATACCTATGTGGAAGCATTTCAGACATCTCAGTGGGCTGGATTACCAGCTTCCACAGAAGTCTGTTCCCAGTTCCAATTTCCCAGCTGTTGCTTAAGTTCTTCCTTTGGGATTTAGATACTGAGGTGACAGGTACCAAAGGTGCACAATAGCTGGATGATTTGCAGAAGATAAGGATGGGTGTTTGAACACCGTGGGATGCAGGATCAATCTTAGCTGAGTGACAACTGAGGAAAAGGCCATGTGCATCTCCTGGCCACCAACAGCCCTGGAGTAAATTTCCAGGCAGTAAGTGCAGATAGGGGCCCTCAAGGGTATGACATCTTATGCTGATTCACAAGGCACAGGGAAAATCTTCACTTAAGCCAGTTTTTTGGGGACTCAAGTTGAGCTGTAGTAGTGACCCTCTCAACCACAGATTATGATGGACATAACTGGGAAAAGAGAGGGGACTTTAGCAAGGGAGTTGGTTTAGATGATCTCCAGAGTTCCCTTCCAATCCTTACGATTTTCTGTTTCTGTGCTTCTGTGACTCTCATATCATTCTGCTAGAAACTCAGTTTGATTGAAATAGAATGGGGAGGGGGGGGAGGGGGGTGCAGTTTAATAGATAGTTATGATGGAGCTGTAATCTATCCTACAGAAAAATGATGCAAGCATTGTCAAGCAGTCAACAGCTGAGCATCCTTTCTGGGCTGTATCACTTCCGAACTCTGCATCCAATTATGATCATGGAGTCATCATAGAATGGCTTGGGTTGGAAGACACCTTAAAAATCATCCAGTTCCAACTCCGTACTATGGGCAGGGCTACCCCCCACCAGCTCAGGCTGCCCAGGACCCTATCCAGCTTGGGCTTGAGCACCTCCAGGGATGCCCAGCTTCTCTGGGCAGCCTGTGCCAGAGCCTCACCACTCTCTGAGTAAAGAACTTTCTCCCAGTATCTAATTTAAATCTCCCTTCTTTAGTTTAAAGCCATTCCCCCCTGTTTTAACTCCTAACTCTAGGAGACTGAGGATACAGAGTCCTGGGAGTCCCTTACTGCGTGGTATGGCAACAGTACTGCTTCTCTTCCTGTAAAGACTTTATGTCTCCTTGGAGAGAGTCAGGAGCAGCCACTGTGCCCACTGACTTCATGGTTTCCTTTCTGCTCTCTATTACTGGCTTTTTTTTTTTTTTTTTTCACGCATTTGGTGCTTGAGTAAAGTAAAATGCTGTTTTCAAGTGCGTAAATATACAACAATAAGTCACCAGTAGCTTGTTTCGAAGGTTAGTGAAAGGTAAGTGCAAATGTTTTTATGCTTAGTAAACAGTGTGGATGAAGACGTTCTCTGCTTTGAACTGCAAAGCCAGAAAGTACTACAAAATGTTTTGTAATACCAGACATTGTGTCACTGAATAAAGAATCTTTTGTGAAATGCTATTATATTCAGTTACACTGAAAATGCAACCTTTCTCCCTACATCTCTGCTTCTACCATTAGCCATACAAAGCTCTTCTTCTTACCACAGAATATATCAACTGCAGGTCTCCAGTTAACTCATGTGTGAAATGTGCTTGATACCAAATGAATGGATGATCATAAAAACAGCGTTCTTTTTTTCCTGGAAACACAAACCAGTGGTGATACATATTGCTTCTGTTTTCAGCCAATGACTATAGTACCAGATGGCTAACACAACTGTACAGCTAACTGCATCTGGATTAAGAAAAAAAAAGGATGGTGTGAGCTAATCTTTAAAAAATGCCACATAACTTTTATCTCCTCAAATCATATTAGTGCTGAGCATATTTCCTGCTTGCACCATCCTAGGACTGCTCAAACATGCCTTAGACAAGTTCATTAAACATCATTAAACTGAACAAAAGGCAAGTAACCACCTTTGCTAAGTCAAAGGTCAGCTTTTGGGATATAATCCAAGATCCATGGAAGGCAACGGAAGATGTCTCACTGATTTCTGTGGTCTTTGAACTAGAAGCCTAGTAGTTATTTCTCCTTGTCTGCATCTGTTACAGCTTCAGACAAAACTTACAGTGGTTAAGGAAAAGAACAGAGAAGACGACTTGTCGCTTTGTATGGAATGACTAGGCTTCCGATGCTTCAATGTGCTTTTTCATAAAAGATGTTTGGGCAACTGTGTCTGGCTAGCTTTGTAATCTGAATACTGAACAGACAGAGAAGAAGTACATCTTTTCACTGTATACGATTATCAGACAGCCAAAACAATAAATTGAAGAGAGGTCCTGGGCTTAGCTACAGATGCTTGCATTGCAACAGTCAGGTATCATTTCATTAGTTTTAATTCAATATCTTTGAGAATCAGCTACAAATGAAATGCGTGCACTGGGATGAGCTGTTGGCAGCATTCTGAGTTTGTGAACAGCAAGAACAAAATCTGTGGGCGATGAACTAGGTACAGGCTTCCGGAAGACACTGTTACTCCACAACTGTAACAGACAACTCAATAATATTCTGAGTGTTAGCTGTTGGGCTGGTTTTGCTTGTCTTCCCCCTTCCATTTATCTCCTGTAATGGCAGCAGTGCAGCTTAAAAATGCCACAATTTCCCTCCATAATATTTGTCACAATGTCTCAGACACTCTATGGGAAAAATCTCACAATTACCTATCTCTTACTCTTACTCTGAGTAAGAATACTCAGAGTTTTGTAATGTTAAAATGTCACAAGCATTCTAGCATTTTTGATGCAGGAACATTGAAAAAATTGCATGAATCACACAACCAGGATGGAAGAAAGAATGGCCTTGCAATGACTCATGCTATTTCTTGAATGTTGGTGGGTTTCTTTGTGTAATCTTCCTCCAGCAAACAAAAAGTGACTCTGCTTCAAAATGCTGGGGAAGGAGAATAGTGTAGTAGTGAAAGATTTAGTTCAAGTTTATTTTCTCTGGTGTTTCTCAGAGTAGGGGTCAATGGTTTGAGAACAACAGTATCAAGTCACAGCCTGGGTGAAGTAGATGCTGCTTCGTCTGAGAGCGGGCTCCCAAAAAGCACTGTGGAGGACAGCTTTAACTTTTCTCACTAACTGAAGGCTATTATAGCAGTGAGAAAGTGGAACCTGACCCTCCTCAGCCTTCACACCCATCTGCTCCTGGTAACACATTATATAGCACTTTGGGTCAGAAGGGCCACCTGAACTGGCCCTCTCCTCCTCCACCAGCAGTGTGGAGATCCAGCAAAGGAACTGGCAGACCGTCTTCCACAGAGGGAAGTACTGTCACTGCCTAAGACCATCTGGCCCCAGTATGATGTCTTACATTTGCATCTGGTGCACACATTGTGCTGCAAGATGAGGTGCTGCACCAACAAACCACAAAAGATAAAGCTAGAGACATCAGTAGAAACATGGAAGTTGATAAGGAAATGCAGAGAAAGTGAGGCAATGCTGTTTAACATCGTGGTCAGGAGCTTTGGTGCACCTGTTGCCTGATTGCTGTCATGTGTGTTGCAGGCATCATGGCACTTTCAGAGCAGGGAATGATGTAAGTTTACAGATATCTGATGGGAATTCCTCCCAGGTGGAAGCTTAAGGAAAAGGCTGAGAGTACTTATTTGGAAGTGTGATAGGTGGGCAGGAACTGTGTCTTCATAGGGCAATTAGATGCAAGAGTCAAATAATGGCAGCGGTGATGGGCTGAGTAGGAATAGACAGCAAACATTCAAGAAAATGGAAGCAAGCAGTTTACATCAGCTGCGATCACAGAATCACAGCAGCAATACAGGCACCGAGGTGGGAACTTGAAAAGAGAATCAAAAAATACAATCCAGCTGCAAACTAAAGAGTATTTTTCTTTCAGTAGCAATCAAAACAGACTTGAGTGGCACTCAGCTGTCCATGATTTGGCTGTCATGCTTGTATGAGTATTATCTGAGCCTCTTCTACCTTCTCAAACCTGGAAGAGACCCTCAAAAATCTCTCAGTGGTCATGTAGGAGTCCCTGGAATTAAAACCCTACAGATAGGTACTTTTTATTGAAGATTTTAGTGTCAGTGGTCTCTAAGCATGACTGTTAGTCAACAGAAGAGTCTATGTTATGTACGTATTCTAGATTTTGAGAGATCTCGAGTTTGACTTACTAGCCCTCATGTTGCCCTCCAAGTCTTTACACGTCTGAGTTACATGTATGCATAGCTATAACAACATCCAGATTTGATGAAAAGGTATTGTACAGATTTCAATCCCATGTATGGAAAAGTGTGAATACATTTTTTCATGTCTCTCTGGGCACATATTTTTAGACAAAGAAACTGACAGACAGGAAGATAAAAATAATCATCCCACATATTGAATGTTCAGAATATTCTAATGTCAGTGAAGTTGTCTGCATTTCCATACAAACCTTTTTTTGTTTGCTGACTCATTACTTTTTCATTTCTTTCCCCAAAACATTAGTTAGTTTGCTTGTTTCTTGAGTCTCTGAACAAGCACAGCATAACTGCCTTCCATGTCCAATATCTGCCATTGACTTTGCTTTCAGACACAAAGTTTCCTAGACACCAAAACAAAGCATTCTGCACATGCTTAAGAATTCTGCTTTCATATGTCACAAGCTAGGCAGTTATTTCCCACATATTTCTGTGCTCTGCTAATCCAGAAGTAAACTACACTTGTCTAAGCCCAAAGGGACTTGTAATTTGTGATTCCTTTTTTTTTTTTCCATGGGAGTTATGAATTGATCAGACTGTAGATATTCAGCCACAGCGTACAAAAAAGTGCAACATACAAAGGGCCAGAAAAAGAGAACAATGAAGGAGGAGTCTCATTCTGTCACCAGTGACGACAGGAATCCCACGGGCAGGTAGAGCAGCCATTATGTCTGTCTTCTGCCCTGCCCCTGCACTTTATCCTCATTGTATGATACTTAATAGTTCCTGGGTTGCTGTGACAAAACCTGGACTACACCTTCAATTCTGACTTGGAAAAAGTGTGTCAGAATGCATGTGTAACAGACAATATACTGTAACTACAAAAGCAATAAAAAATGCAGAAGGCACTCGTGCAGTATAATCCCATTAATATACTGCCTCTAAAACCTTAACTTTGGTATTTCTTGATGTTATTTTAACCATACAGTTTTAGCATTATATTAAAAGTCTTCTGAATAATGTCCAGGATGGGCTCAGCAAACACAGCAGGATCTGAAATATGGGTTTCTAGGTTTAGTAGCTTAAACCTCTGTTGTCCAACACTACATATGCTGGTCAGGGGAGATGCACTCAATTCCAGCAAGTGTTAAATATTTTTGTCGGTTGTCTGCTATAACTACTCACACCCTTTCTTTCAGAGCATAAAAGGAAGATCAACAAGCCTGAATGACGGTGGATTTAAGTGCTCCTGGACTCAAACTTAAATGATAAGACCTATTTTGAGCATTAAGACACATATGCATCTGCAGAGGATGGGAGTGAGGTAAAGAAAATATATGCAGCATGGGTGTTAAGGAGAGAAAAACAGTGTCTGGTTTGCTGGTTAGTATTTGGTGCCCTCTTCTGCACTCATGCATATTTTTAAAGTTCTTTACAACTAGAGAGGAGCATCTGTCTGTCGTTCGCTTGTACGTAGTTGTGCTTTGCTGCTAGGGGCAAGGGGTCATCCTAGCAGATGTCAGCCATCATGGGGATGGGAAAAGTAGAATCTCTTTTAGGTGAGAGGAATGAATTTGTTAATATTGTTGAGATGAAGAGGCTGTGAATAGAAATTAAAAAATATTTAACTGAGATTTCATTTATGACATCTAAATTATTATATTAATAAAAGTAAATGATATTTTGATTGTGACTGAATAAGAAACATACCATGTATATATGGTATATAATCAGTTTAATCATATGCTGAATCCAGGACAATCTCATCCCAACATGTTGTGAAATTACAAATAACATATAGCGCACACAATTCTTCACAGTAATTTAAATGTCACTTTGCTAAATGAACTTGAAGACAGATTTGCACTTCTTGAATGCGGAATCGTTCTAATATTAATTTCTATTTTTTCCATTACTGAAAGATAATGTTATGCTAGAATTTCAAATACTGAAATCCACAAGGCTTGCTAATTCTGCTCTCAGCTTTTGAATTTCAATAGTACAAAATCAATGGGAAAGCCTGCTAACTACCTTTATCTTTTTACCTTGAACCTCACCGGATCTGCAGATGCAGAGGGCTTTGCAGACATCTTACAGCAATTCTCTACCAGTCTGCCACAGTTTGGGCAGCTTGTGCTTTTTGAAGAGAGATGATATAGAGGTTACCACCATGTCAGGTCATATCTCCTCTGCTGAGAACTGAAGGGAACAATATTTAAATCTTAGATGTTATGAACATGACAAGACTCAGCTCGCGGTATATCAGTACATCTGAGCCCCTGACAGAGGGCAGGGGTGCTCAGAAACACTGTCTGAGCAAGAAGCAGAGGAATGTGGTCTGGTTTTACTCTTACAGGTATGCCTCTTTTCCTCCTTATTGCTGGTTGAGAAGAAATCCATCTGACATTTAAAAATTTACTTTCTTGGATACATGGGTTTGAGCAGCTGCTGCTAACCTCCCCTACAGTTTTGAAGCCAGTTTGTTTTCAGTCAAGCTAAACCTTAGAGCCAAAACTGTCAAACTTGGGTGACTACATTCCACATAGAGACAGCAAAGCAATTGGCCTGATTCTTGAGGATGAAAAACATGCAGAGTTTGCATCAACTCAGCACCTCCAAAACTCAGGCTGTCCATTTTAGTGAAGAAAAATGCATTCAGTTTCCCCAGCATAGATTTCCATCTGAAAAGGCTGGCTAGTGTTTTTGGTTTACTTTGGTAATGAACTGTCAGGCTTACTGACTTGTTCTGCAAACTGCAACTTTCTTTTCTGTCTTTTTTTTCTTTTCACTTTGGGAAAGGAATGGTATGTGTTCAAAGTCATTACTAGTGTATGTATGTCAGAGGACAGGTAGAGTGGGGAGTGCTTACAGCACTTTGTTTTTTGTAATGTGTTATACTTTTATACCATGTGGAGCTGACCTTCCAGCAAAAGGACTAGTCAGAAGGTCACTGAAATATGGAGTTGCCCTTTGCTTGTATTTGGATAACTCTGATGGATAAAACATTGTTCAGCATTATTCAGGAATGACATCAAATCTTCTGCCTCCATACACACAAAAAAAAACAAAACTGCAGTCTAGACTGAGAGGAGGCTTTTGACATCCTGGCTTTGTTCTTCATTTTACAAAAAAAAAATCATACTGAATTCATTACTAATGAAGGCATTTAAAAATGCTAAGCCAAAGCTGCAGTTAGAACTCAAATAACAATGAAGTACCAATGGAAAGAAGGACATTTGCCTACTTTTACCACCCTACCTACAGTTTCCAAAGGTGATTAACTGTTGTATGCTCTAATATTAAAAGGATTTTTAAAAGACATTTTATTGAGAGGATTTCTGATTTAAAGAGGTGCTTCAGAAAGTAATCAGCTGTTTTACTATCCTGTTGAGATAGCTATTTTTCTTCCAGTGTAAGCTCAAGTAATATTCATACTGGTATATGCAATGTTATGGCATACAATCTCAGAATAAACTGTGTGGAAAGCAGCTTCTAACACTGCATCATCTACATAGTAAAAATATATGCCACAAACAGAACATACAAAGACAACAAACATATTATAGGTGAACTCCCTGGGAGAAACAAGCTTTATCACTACACCATCGTCATGTTCCTCTAACCTAGTATAACTAAAATAACTCTGGTGAGTCAGTTAAGAAGATGATTTGAGAATGAAAACACTTTGGTTGTCTTCCTCAGTGTCACACTCTCCGAACTCCAGATCAACTGCCCTGGCCTTTAAGCTGCTTGCCTCCTGTCATACTGCATCAACCAAAAGGAGCAGAGGGACTTGAATCAGAAGTCACTTCTTTAAAGAGGAGTTGCCTGGCAGTGGGTGAATTTCAGAGGAGCTAGACTTGCCCAGTGCCCATTTGGTTATCCAGGCTTCTTTTGATTGCATCTGCCCTTGCAGATTTAAGAAGCCTGAGAACAAGGTTCTGAAAAAGCCCTTTTGTAACTCTAACCATCACCTAAGACAACTGGCAGCTAGCAACATCCTCAGTCCAGAGATCATGAGGAAGCCACTCCAATCTACTAAGCTGGCTCAGCACTGAGCCATCAAAACACCATCAGCTATACTGTAAAATCACACTGCTAGAATAGCTCCTGGCACAATTTTGGTCTGTGCCAACTAGGCCTCTGCCAAGCATAGCTCAAGAATTAGCACAGCACTGGCACCACTTTCTGCAGATGTTTTGGATGTTGTGACTCTTTGCTGAATGGTAGAGACTTTACAAACATAGTTGTAAGCCACTTTGTGACAGTTAGCCTCTGTGCCAGAGAAGCAATGGGATGTTTGGCCTACCACCGCCAACAGAATTGGACTCAATGATCTTTATGGGGCCCTTCCAACTGGGGTTATTCTGTGATTCTCTGATTCTATAACATTGCTTAAGGACCTGCCAACTGAAGGTCTGCTTGGCCTCTGCAGAAATTCAGGGTCAGATTTGAGGAGCTCTCCACCAAGGGTCTGGAGACACTGAGAAAGTGGGTGCAAGGCACACCATTTTCCTTGCCCTAAGACATCCAGGGCACTTTGACATGTCCCTAGAGAACAATCTCAGGGTGCTGGTGTTATTCTGAATTATTTATTGATGAAAGTAAGATAAGAGGCCTTTTTTTTTTTTTGGTGGCTTCCAGGAATGAAAGTGAAAGCACCATAGAGGATGGGTTTGCAGGCAATATGAAAAATAAAAGGATCTTCCCATTTAGGTGTTCATTCCAGTAGTTGCAATGTCCTGCTGCTGTCTCTACTTCTGCTAAAGAAACATATGTTTGATAACAAACATACTGTGGCCCACAGAAAGTAGAATTATGTGCCTCAGTGCTATGGAATAAACCTCCTGGATTCCCTGTATTTAATTAATCATTGCATAGGGAATTTTTTTTATTTTAACATCAAGTTACTCCTTAACTATTAGAGCTCAATCCCCGGAGAGAAATATCACTAATTATCATAATTACCTTATAGTTCTGCTTCTGGAAAATTTGTATTATACATTTAACTTTTGGCATTATAAAATGTTAAGTGCAAAGTACACTAGATGTGCCTTTCCGGACAACTTAACAGTAGCACAGTCTACTTCTTTGCTTTGCACAATTTTTGTACTTCTAAGACAGAATTACACAAACCCTATCCACTCTTTACTGTTATCAGAAGGGAAAGCATATGTTTGTTTCAAAAACACTTACTTTAAACCATTCCTCTTGTGTGGTAAACATCCAAAAACTTTATTCTCAACTTTAAGAAAAAATCCCAATGAAATTCCTGTGATCATCATTAACAGGTAATTTGGTGAACTCTTTTTTCAGGGCTGACATACAAAAACATCTCAAACAAAAGTCTTCTGTCTACAGAAACATTCAACCTGGCTAATTTTCTTCTTGTTTATTTTTGAGAGGTAGGAGATACTTCTTACAATAGCCATACCAAGACTGCTCCCAGAAATAACAAGGTATTAGATGCTTTCCAAGTAATAACGGGTTCTTTGCAACTACTTAGTGATAGCCTACTTGGCAAATGAAATATTCAGTAAATTAATTTCCGAGTATACTTATTTTCTTATGTTTCCTTCATATGTTTTTCCAGATATTTACTTGAGGAAAGATCAGAAAAAATAATTGTTCAACATTTTAAGATAACTTTACCACTTGGATTGCATTTCTGAATTAAATATAATTCCTCTGTATTTTGTATTTATGACATTAAAAGTTTTGAAACTCTGATTAAGCAACCTAGATATGCATCCAAGAAGTTGTTTCTGTGCATTTATGAACAAGAGTTTTTCCTCTAAGTCTCATTTACTTAAGTGTTTTGGATACACACGAGATCTATACCCACTTTTTGTTCTAATCCTTTGTAGTTTCCATTCCTGCCACATGCTTCTGTCCTACATCATCTCCCTCCATATTTAGGAATTGTCACTTAAGAGAAAGCCTACTTTGTTAACCTCCTTCCTGTTCTACTTTATTCAGATCTAATTCTTTTCTTTCTATATATTCAACTTCATTTATTTGAATAACAAATTCTTTAAATATTAACTAAAAGACAGAAATCTTCATTGTTTTGTGTTGGAATTACTTGTAATTTACCTTATATGTCATTGCAATAAAATAAGTCTAAAAAACAGATTTTGATCTAAATCAAGATAATCTATCATAAGCAATACCATTACAGCTTGTTAACAGAGAGTGAGAATATTGTTGTGTCACAAAAGATTCTAGATTTTTCCAAAGACAAATAAAATAGTCGTATTAAAAAGAAGAGAAGGAACACAGAAAAAGGTTCAAGAATGTGGATTCACTCTGAGCTACCCAAAATACTAACATATTCCAATAACCATGCTTTTATAAAATCCTAAGTATAACTGAAAGTTTAAGGAGAAGTTATTTAGAGAAGGAGAATCATCTTCTTAAAAAACTGATTTTGATTCTTCAAAGACATTTGACTTCCATCTGCTGTAAATTACAAAACAAGCACAGAAAAAGTATAAAAGAGTGAATATTAATTTCAATTTTTATTCTTGTATTTGATTTATGGATATAATCTTACCTGGGTTAGAATAAACAAGTATTAAATATGTTGATGTAAACAGTACATTTTTAAGTGGGAATTTTCTAGAAAATTATAGAAAATAGTATTCCAGATAAGACCATGAGCACTGAACTTCTCATCACACATCTGAAGCAATTAGCTTTGGTTTGTGTGGTTTTCCTTTGAGCTTTCCTTTCTAAGTGTGCCTCTTAGGTCTTAACTGTATTAACTTAATGAAAAATGTGCTTGTATTTTAAAATACTTTATCTAACCAATGGAAACACAGATAGAAAATGGTTTGAAAATAAAACAATTTTGTTTTCCCAAGCCTGGTCTTCACTGTGAGGCTCCCTGCTTGAAGGTTACCAAAAGGTGTTCAAAAAATGACCAGAGCACTCTCCTGGGTGTAGAAATACTTTTCTAAATAATTCCTTATTTTACATCATGCTCTCCGGTGTATTGTCCACTGAAAGAAATAGTACTGGGACAAAGCCCATCACCAGAGAGTTTTTGAATTTATAAGTCAAGCATTCACCTGCATTTCTTAAAACATTCCATCAGCTTCATGGAATCATAGAATGGTTTGGGTTGGAAGGGACCTTTAAGATCATGTAGTTTGAACCCCTCTGCTCTAGGCAGGGACATCCCCCTCTAGAACAGGTTGCTCAAAGCCCCATCCAGCCTGGCCTAGAATGAAGAAGGCTCAAGAGCATCTGCTCCGAGCCACAAAACTACCCAAGGTCAGCTGGTGCAGTGATTCTTTAGAATCAGCATTGTATCTGGCACAGACCACCTTTCAGCCTTTCCACTTAAAGAAATGATTCTTAAAACAAGCATTAGAATTGAAAACATTTTCCCTGTGAAGGATGACAATACTGCTCGTTTGTCAGGAAAGCACTTTTAAAAGCCAAAAGTAACCTTTTAAAATTGTTCTAGTGTTGGGTCCTTATACAAGTATGACTTTTGCCTCTGGTGAGATTGAAATCCTGCCCTTAATGGCTGCTGGTCCCAGGACTGCTAAACACTCCACGGAAAGTGGCCATCTGTTGTTTTCCTATTTAAGCAGAACATAAATCTAAGGAAAATGAACATATAAAAGCCATTTAGACTGGATTTGATCAGTGTCATATCTGCTACAGACTCAGGCAAATCAGATCAGTAAGGTCAAGCCTGTTTGTAGACAAGATCAGTAAGGTATGAAGCTGTTCTTCAAGTATGTGCAAGAGTGTAATGCCAAATGATGTGATCTTTGTGGACGAGTTAGACTTACCTTCAAGTTCTGATTCAGTGTAAGATTTATAGCAATGTAGAGGAACATGGGATGATAGCAGATTCCCACAGACATACAAAAGAAAGGCAGGGAAAAATGTCTATCCTATTGATTCCAGAAAAGTGCAACACTTAGTTGACTCTCTTTCCCTTTTATTTTCAGTGTTTAAAGCTGAAGTTTTTATTTGGAATGGCATCAGCTTCCTTGACAACTCCACTCTTGATTTTTTTTCCTGAAGATTCCTTGCATGAAAAGTATTTCTTTGCACATTTACTCAGAATCTTTAGACCCCAACAAAAACTCCTGATGAAACTCCTGTTTGTTTTCTATCTGTTTGTGTCTATCCAGAAAACTAGCAGTCACAGTCCACTTGATGAAGGACAGTGATGTCCTCTCCCAGGAGATATTAACAAGCTTTTTCATGTTGCTTTGCCTTTTACTTAAGTAAACTGAAATGGTCAAATGTGATTTATTTTAACCATATTTTGTATTTCAGTGCAGTTTGACCTTTGCATGTAACTTATTATAAATGACTGGGAAGGCTTGGCCAAAGAGACAAAATGTCTGGTATCCTTTAAAATAAGCTGGAGTCTACTTACCTCTGCAAGGTTCAGGATAATTTGCTGCCAGCCAACCATGTTCAGTTGGGTTTTGACAGCTCATTATAAATGGCACATGAGTTATGTCATCAACATGTAAGTAAATCAGTCAGTTTGTGACTATGCCCACAGAAGTTGCAGAGTCCTTTATCTTTCCCCCAAGCTCCTGCAAACTTTCTCTCCTGTTCTGCCTCCTGTTTTGTAAGAGAACTATCATAATCTGAGAAATACACTTGCTTGCTGCAGATGTTCAGATTTAGGCTGACATACAGTATTAGATTCTCATGTGTAAGGAGATGATGATTCATACAGTTTCTACTGATACTTATAATCATCTCAATTACACATACTATTTTATGGGTTAACTCCTGACTGCACCATTTGCCCTCTTAAGTCGAAATTTCCAAGCAACTTTAGTAGTCAGTGGCTGACAGTTTCTCAAGGCTAGTATACAATGCCTGGAGGCCCACCTACTAAATGCCAGCCCAACTCATGAAGAGCAGAGCACTGCTTCAGGCTAGCTCTTGCACACATGTGTAAATGCTGAAAAAGCTTCCTGTGCTTACTTCCCCCTTCAGACTTACCCAAAGAAGGTCACTGTGGGCAAAGCTCTTGTGTGGGACTAATACAGGAAGCATCTTTTCCAGGTGTTCTGCTGGCTGGTCCTTCATGTGCTGGCACCCACATCATAGACTGTAGGTAATGCCTCATTGCTGTAATAACAGAGAAGCCAGAAACACCCCAGCACTTCCTTTGACAGAACACCTGGGGAGGACGTCTGTATTAAGTCAGGCACTTGCTGGACATTTCATAGTCTTCACATTCTAACATAAAACATTATATTCTACCTAAAACACTGCACCAGGTACAAAAACAGTTATTCTCTTACTTAGTTGTCTAGCATAGAGGAAAGCTAATGATCCCAATGTGTTTTAACTGCATTCAATACAGAAATTGATTCTTTCTGGGAAGAAACTACAGCAGAAAACTGATTAGATTATCTTCTTCAATATTTGAATATAGTGGTCAGAAAGTAAGAGCAGTACTTAGTGCTTTTTTCTTTTTTCTTAATCCAGATCCAGCCTTCAGGTGAACACAGTCTCTTGCCAGATTAGTTTGTGGCCAAGGTGACAACATCCTCAACAACCTGGCCTCACTGGCAGGGCTAACAGCATCTAGGAGCACGGTGCTCCATAGGATAGCCTGTGGGCACCAACTACTGCTCTGCACCTGCACCCTGCATGAATTTCAATTCAGCAGGAAAGATGAGAAGCCACAGGAAGACAAATCTCAGCCTTAAAATCAAGATGGCATTTGCAGCCTGACAAAGATGTATATGAAGTTCACAACCTCAAACAGCATCCATAAAGCATATATAGCCAAATTCCTTGCATCGTCCCAGGAGGGAACACTTTAAGATGCATTTTCTCGTTATCTGGTGAGGTAGGTAGGACTCACAGTGTATACTCCCTCTCTATAAGGGAATCTTGGGAAATATGTATGATTTGAGAAATTCCTGTTTTCTTCCGAATATATGTACACACAAAATATGTACTTAGAAAAATGAGTAACAGAAAGTTACTGAGAAGGCTCAGTAATGGAAATAGCAATAAATTTCTGTGAGATGAAGAGATAAAACTACTACTTCTCTGTCTATGGATGAGGGAGATTATTTGTATTTCTGGTTCTATTTGGGGCTGCTCCAGCCAGCATCACAGCTCAGGGAAGGTCTAACCAGAGTTCAAGCAAGGTTATTCATTCTCTAGGCCAGCGTAAGGCCTCCTTTATTTAGCAGCATAGACACAGCTTATGGATATGTCAGCTCTGACCCTAAGCTGCTTCTAGAATCAGTAGTGACATTTGTCTAAAAGCTCTGATGCAAGCCTTAGTTGAAAGCACGGCTCTAAGTGATTCTAATATTGAAAGACTGAATCAGCATCAGTGATAAACATATGGAGGCAAAGCTTATGGTAGACAAACGACAAAGACATTACAAAGTCTAAAAGCACTTGCCAACTAAAAATAGGCCCAGACACTGCATTTGGATCTCTTTGGGCTGATTCTGGCATCCATGTGGAATAAAACTGTCTTCAGATGCCTCCAAATTACATCCATACAAATTCTCCTTCTTTTTGAGAATTGTTTGCAAATTCAATGGGGGTTACTGAAGCACATAAATTATGGTAGAGCTGGAACACAGCGATGCAGAAAGGAATGCTCCCCAAAAAGCTTTGCAGTGCTCAAAGATATACATAAGCCATGAAGGGAAAAAAAAAAGAACACTACCATTTGGACTTTGAAGAAAAGATTAAACAGATGTGGAGCTGTGATACAAACTGTGGTGAAGTCAGTGGAATTAGGCCAGCACCTTCCTTCATGAAGAAGGAAAGCTGTCCAAAGGAACAAACCAGGGCCACAGCATTACAAGAAATGCTCTCTGGTGATGTCATCTTTACTGCTTCTGTGCTCACTGCAAAGCATTCTAGCAGTAAAGTGAAATATGATCCAACTGTATTTGGTGTTTTCATGTAAATTTTATTTTTATATTCAATAAATACCATTGGAATAATGACTCTTGAAACCTCTCACAACAGGCTTGATTGACAGCTCCCTAAGTGCTGTGCCTTTTATAGCACAACTTAATTGACAACCCTTAGGTAGCTGGCACATGCAGTCTACAAATTGGAGTCTGATCAGTCTGCATTTGAAGAAATCTAGGTACAATGAAGTAGTTGCTCTTATTATTCATTTTTTAAAAGTAAAATTAATGTGTTTGCATTTAAGAAAGCATGATTTCTGGATATATCAGCTTTAAGCCTTTCAATAGTGATGAAAAAGATTAATGCAAAACAATTTCAATGTCAAAAAGCACACAGATGCCATAAAATATTGAGAAATTACTTAACTGGAACAGAATTAAAATACTGCTGAATTATCTGCATTTTTAACATGCATTTTGTTGTTTATTTCTTTTTTTTTTTCCCCAAACATGTACCAATTATCTTCTGAAACAAGTATTTCTGTCAATCCATGCTTCTCCTCTCCAGTGCTCTCCCTAGCCAAAACTCAAGCTATTGCTGAATTCCAAGTGACTAGACCTTTTTTTCTTAAACTTCCTGGCTCCAAGGAGAAACCAGAAGCTGCTGCTAGTTAAGATGAGTGAATGCTTTGTCTAAACCACAAAGCTGTTTGTCTAAACAGAGACCCTCTGTCTCTGTCACCCATCTGCTTGGTCCCTGGACAGGCCAAAATACTCACCAACTAAGGAAGAAAACAACAGGTGAAAGAGAAGAAAAAACTGTTTTTAACAACTTCAGAAATCAAAAGCAGATCTATTCTTTTATTTCTGTGGAACAGAAGTGAAAACAGTAAAATATTTAGACATCTCTTCAGAAGTGGATTTAGATTATAGTATCCCAAGAAGTCTTATTTCTGCTACAACTATTTCTTTCTGCATGACAGCAGATCCTGCTACATCCCCAGTTTATATCCTTGCCCTCATTATCTAGTCCCAAAACAAAAGTAGGTAATGTTGTGCAGGCAGCAGTTACCAGTTGCATGATTGGAAGAGTACAATCAACAAGGTATGTCAGTATATGGGTGATAAGGTTTACTACTTAAACAAGTTCCCAGAGTTGAGCATTGCCCATCCAGGCTCAAAAAGACATTCCTGACACATAGAGACTAAAGATCCATAGAGGGCTTAGCAAAACATCAGGATAGTTTGCATGGATTAGGTAAGCATCTACAGTATGTCAACTAAATATAGAGATAGATAGAGAAACCCTTTGGAATTAGTCTTGGGTAAGTAGATTAAACATGGTTTTCTTGCATTTCTCCTAAGCTCTGTCTCAATAAACTTGACAGAGGGCTGGGAATGCAGGAGTTGAGCATGTAAGTAACTTCCAGAACTTCATTTTTATCTTTCAGTGGCTGGTGCTAAGAACTGGTTTTGAGCTGGTAAACACAAACTCACATGATCTGATTAGGAGTGGAATCCTTCTGGAACACAAGCCGCATCCACCACAAAAGTCCATTTCCTTCTAAATATCCCAAGCAATAACCACTTACATTTAGCTGGAAACCAGTAACCCAGACTTCTGGAGAAGCATCTTCCAGGAACAAGAAAGTTCAGGTAAACTCCTTGGCAACCTTGGGAAAGGTTGGAAAAATACTTGAGCCCAAGGATTTCAAAGCAATTTCTGCAAAAGTCTCTTATATTGAAGGGATAATTTCTAAGATTTGACTACTCAAAAGAAACACAACACAGTCCTTGCCATTAAATACTGGACTCCACACATACTGAGGTCTCCATTCATCTAATGAATTGTTTTTCATTTGTGAGAACAATTTTACAACCTCAGACTGTTTTAGTCTGAACCATATACAGACTCTCATGTCCTTGAAAATATGCTTTGGACCGCAGCAACATTTGGATTTATTTCCCAGTAGGTATAGGAGTAGATAGACTTAAGGCAAGGAGGGAGCTGGATTGACATAAACTAGCTTCAAAGTACAAGTAGCCAATATTGTATAGGCGTCTGTGCTTCTTGGATTTTACTGACAATTAATTGCATGTAGAGAATTAAAGCAGTTCACTTCAGTGGTGTTTTGTTTCTAGACAGCTGGCAGTGGTGAGAGGCGATGCTTGTTTGGCTTGGTGAGGACTGAGGAACTCCTCCATCCCCAAGCAGAGCCAAGCAAGGGGGCAACAGGTGTCAGACGAGACCTGCCACGAACCTTTGAGAGGCTGCACCACTTTTGACTTCCTCTACCCTTCAGCGGGTCAAAAGGACTGTGACCCCAACCTAACTTCACTTTAGTCTCATTTGGAGAAGCAGCTGCTCACCAAGTGCAATCCCTACATGCTGTGTGAATGAGAGCTGGCTGCTGTTCCCAGTGCTTGGTCAGCTGTGCACAGAAGAGAGGCATTTCACTGCTTCCCTTTGGTACAGTATATATATAGTAGTTGCTTTTATGCATCCATGCCAATAAAAATACCAATGGTGTCATTTTCACGGTTGGTGACCTAGGGAATAAACACACCTTTCCAGTTGGTTTCTCCTTGACCTCCCTGCACGAGCGATTTCCCTTGCTCATTGCCAGTTTTCTTACACTCTCTTTTAAATCCCTGGAAAGAAATCATACTTACAACCTAGTGGGAGGATGCAAAGGCCACCAGTGAAAATGTGAATCGAAAAACCAACTTGGAAAAGGTGAGATTTGCTTCTAGAACATCCTCTCAAATAAGTGCAAAAGTCTAGAATATAACTTCTTTTAATGAAAATTTTAATTCATTCCCACTTTTCCTGAGGCATAAAACACTGTTGTCAAAATCCAGCCACCTCTAAGGGTATGTATATAGGCTTGGGGTTGCTAGCCAAGCTACCACCATGGGAAGTGACAGTATCTATCCCAAAACCCATTCAGCAAGAGACAACTCGGTTATCTCTAACAAGCAAACAAACAAACAAACAGACAAACAAAAAAACAACCCCAAGGATAGGTTGAAATAAAACCTTTTGTTACAGCTTCTATGAGCAGTGGGGTTGCATCAGACCGGCTACAACTTTCAGAACTGCCTGCTCCACCAGGAGTCTGACAGCAGCCATGTCCTCCAGGCTGGGGTTCCCCAGAGCTGAGCCCACCCCATGCACACATGCACCCATTGCCTGTCACTGACCCAGTCCCAACCTCTAAGGGTACTGATACGTAGCATAAACCTTTTCCTAACACCCAGCTGCCCCTCCCCTGACAGTTCCATGCCGTTCCCTTGGGCCCTGTCGCTGTCACAGACAACAGAGCTCAGCTCTGAGCTGAGCACACCAAACAGCCCCAACCGCTCCTCACTCGCACTCCCCGAATAAGAACCACCACACACCCGAAACCGAGCCCAGGCACCGCCCACACCGCCCGCTCACGGCGCGAAGCAGTGCGCAGGCGCAGCCCCACCTCACCCTTCCCGCCAATCGGCGGCTCTGGGGCCTACTGCGGGTTGCGCCGCACCGGGTCGTGCCGTCTCCCGGTGTTGGGCATGGCGGTGGCGGCTGCGGGGCGTGTGCTGCGGCTGGGCGGCCGGTGGAGCGCGGCGTCGGCGTCGGGCGGGCCTAGCGCTCAGGTGAGAGCCGCCCGGGCACTGCGTGGCGGCCGCAGGAGGGCGGGAGGCCTGGGTCGCGCGGGAGCCTGCGTGCAGTCGCCCCGCTGAGGCGGCTCGGGAGCTGCAGGGGTTGCAGGGCAGCCGCTTCTGGTCAGCCGCCGCTGGGCTGTGTTTGTTTTTCGTTGTGAAGTAAGAAGTGTGGGGGAGACCTGATGTAGTGTGTATGTGTGAGCAGAACTAGCAGGGCCGGGCTGTAGCCCGTAGCCATCCACAAAAACAGAGCAGTGTGAGATTCGTGGGTATGTAACGCTCAGACAGTCTTGAGTTATGTTTGATAAGCGGGTTATGAAATCTCTAAATTCATGCAGCGCAAAGGGAAGTGCTCTCCATAAGTGCATTAGCTCCTGTTTGAGCAGAACCAGCCACTTGCACACTGATTTTCATCAGGTTGCCACTTAGCTGCTGTCAATGCAGTAGGCAGTTGTAGTGTTGTGCAGCAGTATCTGATATGTGCATTCCAGCATATATCAACAAATTTGTTCAAAGGCAAGCTGATAAGAATTCCAGGTGACAAACCGTGCTAGGGTAATGTGGACTGAAGGTCTGTTTGGTGACTGTACCAAACCTGAAGTAGCAGGAGAGAGATATAGTAAGTAAATTAAAGGTAATACTGCAAGGAGCAATTGGAACTATTTTATAATGCTTAATTGTGGATGAGCTTCACATATCAGGGATGAAGACTTGGTGATCAAGTAGGTAGTTCCTTATGCGGCAGACAGAAATACACTGAAGCTGCCCAAGGACTGAGAAAAAAGCTGCAAAAGTCTTAGTGCTTGATCATAGTACTCAGTTGGAAGAGTTTGTGTGGTTTTGGTTATCCTGCATCAAAGTTATGGCTGACAGTGGCATGGCTTTCCTGGGCAGGCACCTAGTTGAGTTTGAGCTGAGAACTCTGTACCATGAATGAGGAAGTGGTCTTGAGGGAGTGACTGTAGAAGACAGAGGTGGATGGGGCTTTTGCTTATAACGTCTAATTCTTTCTCCCAAGGGTGGGATCTGTATCTGAGCCCATAGCTATAAACGTTCATCCTGTTTCCAAATATCTGACCTAAAAGGTACGAAAGGAACTAAGGGGACACAGGGCACAGGAAATTTGAAAGGTTCTTGTGTTGTTAACCTGTAGAACAGTTTGGTGAGAATGTTCCGAGTACTAAGCATTTATGTGAGTACCAAAAGCAGCTCATGAAACTCAGAAGAAAATTCCACTGAACACTATCAAAAATCTATATTGAAAAGTGGTCTAGCTTTGTTATTGTCTGTCACTCCGGTTGTGGTTGTGTAGTTTTTTCTTAATGGAAGAGTTCACAGTGCTAGGTGGACTCTTGCATTTGATCAGGTCTGGTACTGTGTGTGAATTTCTGTGGATGGTATATATACTGATATCAGAAATATGATACCACTTTGTCCTGCCAGTGGAGAATGTAAAACCAAAATGTGTGACCTCTGTGCCTATTGTAATAAATCTCCAGCAGTGTGTGACTTCAAGAAATGGCTGGTTACGAGGCAGACGTTGGTTGTAACACTGTGGATGTTAGGCTACTTATCACGCTGTTCTTGAGAAATGGTTTGACAGTGCATATTGGCCTCAATATTTTGAGATTTCGGAACTGCATGCTAAGAATGGCGTAGCTTTCTTTGCAGTTGCTAGCCAAGCTAGAGTTGAAGAGCCTGCTGGTATTTTATAATTTATACCTGAAAACCACTAGATCTAAGTCCTTGCCCCCATTATGTAGGTTTGATGTTTACTCTGTATCTCTATATTTATTTCCATAATATACAGTATAAGTAAAACCTCATACATAGATTTGGTCAAATAAGCAAAAGAAGTAGATTCTGTGGGTGGGAGAGATGTGGTTTTAGTTACCTTGAAGAGAGAATTCAATTAGGGAAAAGTTTCTTCTGATTAAATACTTTGGCAAGTCTTTTATTAAAGTAATATAAAATTACTTCAGCATGTTTACTGACATCCTGTGATACGTCCTGATGTGTTTCACAAAATGCTTATTAAAACACAAACCTGATACTGATTTACCTAATTAATTTGTCGGCCAACTGGAATCTGAGACTATGTAAGTGTCATTCAAGTAAATGAATTAAAACACTTTGTGAAACATCACACTTGAAAGCAAAAAGCTCATATGCTCATTCTGTATGATAACTACATATTGCATGCCTTGTCTTGTTCAAGGTATGACTGAAGGACTGCTGTTTGCATCTTGCTTGTATGTACTACCAGTAACTGGAGCCATGGACACAGGGCAGCTCCATTCCTGCATGCTATTGTGGTTATAAAGCTCCAGCCATGTATCTGCCAGCTAAGTTCTACCCCAAAGATAATGTTCTAGTACATATCTGTGTACTGCATAGTTCTAGAAGAGAAGATGGTTGAAGTCTGCCAGCATAGAGCGTGGAAGAGGCTTGAAAATGGTGCAGCTATGGATGTACCACATAAATTGGTGTCTGCTTTCACCTCTGCAGCAATACCATGTAAAATGGACAGTGTTTCCTATTGAATTTGAGCCTATTATCTCTGCTTACCCTTTCCTTCCTTTCCAAAAGTAAGGAGGCTTGATTCTTCTCTTAGTGATACGCATTGGTTTTCAGTGGGGTTGGAAGGGACTTCTGGAGATCCAGTCCAACCTAGTGCTAAAGCAGGTTCCCTACTGCAGGTTGCACAGGAGAGCGTCTAGGCAGGTTTTGAATATCTCCAGAGAAAATTATACAACTTGTCTGGGCAGGCTGTCCCAAGTGCTCTGTCACCCTCCAAGACGTTTCTCCTCATGTTCAGGTGGAACCTCCTGTGTTCTGGTTTCTGCCCATTGCCCCTTGTTTCTTTGCTGGGCACCATGAAAAAGGGCCTGGCCCCATGCACTTGATACCTGCCCTTTAGATATATATAAGCATTGATAAGATCCCCTCTCTCCCAGGTCTCTCAGCCTTTCCTCATAATGGAGGTGCCTTAAGCCTCTTATGAGCTTTAGCCCATTGTTTGCCCTTATCACTCTCCAGTGAAGCCAAATTCATGGAGCAGTAGTTTAAAAAAAAAAAAAAAAGAACAAAACAGGTCCTATTTACATCTCTTCTAGGCATAAATAGGGCGGTCAACTTGAAGTTGTCTGAGAACTGTTTTTTGTGGGTTTTTTTTTTTTGAACAGATTTTACGTAAGCTGATTTTTCTGTACATTTACTGTCTCCCAGGAAAATAAGGGTTTTCCAAACTGTCTGAATGCTAGGTTGTACGGGGAGGGGTTGGTCAGGGGGGGCCATGTCCAGAAGTAAAGGCTTTCCTTTCTCTCTTATTCTGGTGGAACAACCTACTATTTTAGGAGTACTGGTAGTAACCATTATTATTTGAAAATGGTAAGGTTGCTGTCTGCAGTAATGCTTCATGAAATGTGCAGTAAGTAAAAGCAAACCCTCTATAGTTTCCTCTGGAAAGTTGAGAAACGTGCTTTCTTGTTTGACTGAATTGCCAGAAGCATCTGGTGCTGCTTTGCAGTTCTTGCCTGCATTGCCAATGAAATAGTGCTCTTATCCCAGAAGAGGTACCCAATACAATACATACTGATTTGCATAAGAGGCTGTTTTCTAATTATGAACAGTTTGTGTGTCCAGGGACTTTTGATTAGTGATGAATTGAAACTAGGGAAGAATATGAATAGCTTGAGGGAAGGAGGACAAAAATGAGAAAATTACAATAGAAATTGACAGGAATAAGATGAAAGCAGTCTTTTTAAAGTATCCTGTTTAAAGCATAGCAGAGAGAAAGCAATTTTGGACTGAGTAATATGAAATCATGTGTTCATTAACAAGAATTACAAATAATTAGTTACTGTTACAACAAGTAAGAGGATGAATTGAATTCTTTCCTGAGGAGCGACTAGGAGAAGAGTAGGAAAAACACAGAGAAACCTTATTGCTTTCTGTGGGAATCACCACAGCCTTGTTGGTGAGAGGAAATCTTTACATATACAGAATTATATATGTGTGTGTGTGTGTGTGAACATAATCTCACAGAAAACATTACTTATTTTTCTAAAGGAGCAAACCAGGACTGATGTTGTATATGATGCTTGTAAGCCATGAAGAAAATAAAGCAACAACACTCTGCCATGGAGCTGTTTTTAAACCTTTTGTGACCAGTGCACATCTGTGTGTGTTCATGTCTTTGTGGTTGTAGCCAGGCTTGAAGATTGCTACTGTATTCTTGTTTTAGGAAGATAGTGTTTTAAGCTGTTCATATTAGTTTAACTCTAATGTGAGTTAAGCTAATAAGAATAGCTTAGCTCAGAATGATCAAATCAATCAAAATGGTCAGTGTGTCCAAATTGTGATTTACAGAAGGCTGTTTCTGTGACTGAGAGGATGTTTAGTTGTTTTGATTGCTAGGTTTATTCTGTTCCTCATAGTAAGGCTACTAATTCACTTTGTTATGCGTGTTTGGGTTTTAATGTGTCATGAAAGGTAGACTGAGGCTGCAGCACCAGGAGAAGTGGAGACTGTTTAATTACTTGCTGAAAGAAATGAAGGTAAAGAGAGGACTTTCCTTCTTTCTTCCACTTCAACCACCCCCTGTCAACTTTGGCACTTGGGAGAGCCATTTCTGGATCTCTCGCACTAGCTCAGTAGAGAGCTCCCTGCTCTTTGGCAGGGCACAGAAATTTCAGTGTTCTGCCAAAGCCAGAGCTGCAGAGAACTTTGTCTCTCCAAAGCTGGCATTAACAAAATAGCTACTAACACTACACTACTGGCACTAAGCTGAAACTGGAACATTGCAGCCCTGTCGATGAAGCTCCTGTTCCTCTGGCAGAAGGCTTGATTGAAATTAGTCGTCTTAGTTTCTGATTGTCTTGATAAAAGCTTATCTGTCAGTCTTTGTGGGAGACAAATATGTGTCCCTGGAGTTTTGATTTCTGAGCTGGAGCCATGCTCAGTAGTAGTTGCTGATGAAAATCACTCTGCTTTGTTTCCTCATCGTTCCACCTGAGGCAGTGAATCCTCTGGCACTGATCAAGGAAGGACTAATTCATAGTTTTCCAGAGCCTCTGGCAATAGTTGTCCACTGTGCCACAGGACACGGGGTACCTGCATGCTTCCAAAAGCTGCTAGAGAGCTACCTTGCAGATTCTTTTCATACTTTGTTATGGAGTGCCTTTAGGTGAATGCGAAATCTTCTTATGTGCTATGTGCTTATGTGTGTGTATATATACGCATATATATACACACACAAATGAAGACTGTGTCTTTTGATCAATGCTGTGTTTCCCTTTGCTGGATGTTCCCAACATGTAATACTACATTTCCTTCCATCAGGAAAATCTCACTAAATTAAAAAAAAATACCAACAAAAAAGAAACTTAAAAGGGAGGTGCGAAAACACAGATATCTTCAGTAAGAAGGAAACTAGTTGTCCAAATTGATTGCGATGAGTGGAAATGTTCAACTTTTTGAGTGTGTTTTTCTGTTCCTGGGCATTAAACAATTGGAAGAAAATGGTTTCATGAGTGTAACTGCACTTCCTAATTTACTACAGTAATGTGCTGAATCCTGTTATTTGTAAGTAAGCAGTAGGCATGGCTTGTTTTACTGTTGATCTTATTTAAAGCTCACTATGTTAAAATATAAAAATAAATCTCACTTTTTTTTTTTGTTAGACATTGAGGCTAATCTATACCACTACAGCTGCATGGAGGAAAAATGTAGGAGCCTCAGGACCTGAAAAATACACGGAGGCATTTATTAAGAAACAAATTGAAGAGTTCGACCTAGGAAAGAGACATTTAGCCAACATGATGGGAGAAGATCCAGAAACTTTTACCCAAGAGGATATTGATGTAAGTGCGGCTGCTCTGTTGGAGAAGTAATTTACTGTAGAGTTTCAGATATTGAAAGCACTTTACTTCAGCATGAACCCCTCAGCTCTCTGTGATTTTTAATCAAACTGTCAGAATAAGAAAGACTACTGCTATACATTGCAAACATTGCAACTGTGCATGTGAATAGAGATTCTACTTGTGCTACTGTGTGAGGTCAGACATCACAGTATAGAGCTGTATACTGTATCTTGGTGAAGCACAGTGGGTTCTTTTTAAAAGTACTAATGGATAATCCCCTTGATCTGAGGTTATAAGAGGCTCTGCGAAGGTTTATGTAGCGCTTTGGAACATTTACCCACAATTTGACCTGCTGTGTATATTTAGGTTGGGTTTTCTTGTGTGATACTGTGGTTGCTGGCAAATTAAATTTTTGTAGGATGTTTTACAAGTAACCCCCTGGTTTAGCTTAGAGATTCTAATATAGACCTGCGTTTAGGGCTCATATCAGTATCTCAAAACATATTATTTTATTGCCATTCCTTCTGACAACTGACAGATGGGTGGCCTCTTCTTTCTCTTTGCCATTTAACTTACGTATAGATACACTGTCTTTCACATAAAAAAAATAAAAAATAATAAGAAAATTGACATGCAACTAGGACTTCACTTCCATCATTTCTATCTTATTTTATCACACATCAGAGGTAGTGAGGAGAAATGTCATTTGGTGACATTCAGGCATAGGTGAAGCTGCATGCTGCTTGTTCTGCAGAGCAGTAACACTATTACTAAAGCCGTGGCACCACAGTATATCAGTTGTGCCCCTAGGGTAGATGTTGTATGCGCTGAGAGAGGTATACATGGTTTTGTTTTTTTCAAGGGAAGGGGATTGTTTTGCTCGCATGGTTTTGTCACCTCTCTGTGGCAAATTCTGTTAGTGAAGCTGTTTCCATGTAAGAGGTCTTGACAGCCTGCTTATGCCAAGGAAGAACTACACCTGTAGGTGGTGATGCAGGGTGATTTCAACCACATTTGACAGAGAGGCGTCAAAATGAAGTTCTTAAATTTTCTCTGAAAATAGATGACAAAGTAGAAAAGAAAGATGCTTAATGGCCTGACAAGGAAAATGTTGAAGCGAGACTTGAGTCTCATCAGGTATCAGAAAATTCATAAGGGAAACTTGACTTCAAGTCAGAAATCATAGGAAATAGAGCTTTATGAGTACAAAGCTAAGCACTGATATGTGACTTTCATTCACTTTTCTATTCTACAGAGAAGTGCCACTGCATACCCTTCCGGTCTCAGTGTGAGGTGGTTAAGGTCCTGTCAACAGTGAAGACAGTCAATGAGGGAGGCATTTGGATTAGAAGTAATAGCAGCCTGCTTTACACTGGCTTTCTTGCTTTTCAACCGATTACAGAATTTCCTTTCTCTGCATTTTTCTGATTTTTTTTTTCCTACCGTTAATGACGCTTACGTTACAAGAAAGTAATTAAGAAGTATTCATCTGCCACTACAAAGACCTCTCTCTCTACTACAGTATCATAGAATCTTTAGAGTTGAAAGGGACCTATAAAGGTCATCTAGTCCAGCTCCCCAGCAATGAACAGGAACACCTGCAGCTAGATCAGGTTGCTCAGAGCCTGGTCCAGCCTTACCTTGAATGTCTCCAAGGATGGGACTTCCACTATCTGTCAACCTGTGCCAGTGCCTCATCACTCTTACTATAAAAAAAACACCAAACAAACTTTTTCCTTATGTTCAATCTAAACCTCCCTTCTTTAATTTGAAACCACTCCCCCTCGTCCTGTCACAACAGGCCATGTTGAAGAGTCTGTACCTTTCTTTCTTAGAGCCCCCCCCTTTAGGTATTGAAAGGCTGCTCTCAGGTCTCTTTGGAGCCTTCTCTTCTCCAGGTTGAACAGCCCCAGCTCCCTCAGGCTGTCCTTGTAGGGAAGGTGTTCCATACCTTGGATCATTTTTGTGGCCATCTTCTAGATGCACTCCAACAGGTCCACATCTCTCCTGTACTGAGGACTTCACATTTGGACACAGTACTCCAGGTGAGGCCTCACTAGCGCAGAGTAGAGAGGCAGGATCACTTCTCACAACCTGCTGGCCACATTTCTTTTGATGTGGCCCAGGGTATGGTTGGCTTTCTGGGCTGTGAGGGCACGTTACTGGTTCGGGTCCAGCTTGCCATCAGCTGGTACCTCCAGGTCCTTTTTACCAGGGCTGTGCTCCATCCTTACATCCCCCAGCTTGTACTGATTGCAGGAGTTGCTACAACCAGGTGCTGAACCTTGCACTTGGATTTATTGAACCTCCTGTGGTTTACCTGGGCCCACTACTTGGGTTTGTCTGGGTCCCTCTGAATGGCATGCCATCCCTCTGGTGTGTCAACTGCACCACACAGCTTGGTGTCATCTGCAAACTTGCTGAGGGTGCACTTAATCCCCCACTGTAGATGTCATTGATGAAGATCTTAAGGAGCACTGCTCCCAGCACTGACCCCTAAGGGACACCACTTGTCACCGATTACTGTCCAGACATGGAGCCATTGTCCACTGCTCTTTGGGTACAGTTTCACAACCTGTTCCTTGTCCGTTGAACAGCCCACCCATCAAACCCATATTTTTTCCATTTGGAGAGAAGGATGTTATGGAGCACAGTGTCAAAGCCTTACTGAAGTCCAGATAGATGCTATCAGTGGCTCAATATGGTGCTGCTCCTAATAGTTTAGTTAGTTTGCCTGAGAGGTTAATGGTAAGACTGTGCATTAACTTTCCTTCTCTTGATAGACTCTAGAGGAAAGGCTGTCAGACAGCAAGACTGGAAGTGGAAAATGAGCATGTATAGGTAGCGGTTTCTTCTGCATAAATCTACAGCGCTGTGATCACTTGCACAGAATTAACTGAGCTCCATAATAAATAAATGCAGTGCACGTGGCAAGTATGTGACTGCCTTGCAGACTCTATTTCTGAGAAGATGGAGAAGTGAATCCAAAAGAGCAGTGTTTTGTTTAGTGATACCAAGTGTCTGTAGTGCATATTTAATTTCTTCATATTTCATCAGGTGTTGGAAAATACTTAGTGTGTAATAGTGTCTGCTATGCATAATTAAATTACTGTTATAAAAATATAAAAGCTGCTTAAGCAGTGGCAGGAGAATTACTGAGCTTTACATTTCAAACAGTAATAATTCTTACTGATGAGTGCTTACATACCTCCATGTCTTCTACTGTTAATCTGTCTGTGCGATGTAGTTCAAAAGTAGGCATCATAGGATTCTGTCCTTCGCTGGAGTTTTAGGTATAGTTTAATAAAAGCTAAACCTTGTGAAGTTTTAAACCGGAAAATAAGTTGACTTACTTGTTAATCCTTCTCCTGGATGTTGTGGAAGCAGAATTGCCTCTTATTGATGCTTTTATTTGGGAATGAAAAGTTAAGCTGTGCATTACAACTTTATTTCTGGAGGGGAAAAAAAAATCCGGCAAATTGATGTATAACTGCAGAATTCTACCAATTGCTTTTTAATTGGTATTATAGACCTCGCTCTGAAGCTGAGATGTTTTATTCTCCTATGTGTGAGTATGTGGTATGAAGTTTCTCTAATTGATTTGCTTTGCCCATTCCATTTGATGTATCATTTTTCACAATATTTCATAATTTGTGCTCATTTCTAAT
>JANHGO010000963.1:0-36824 GCA_024606505.1 Aquila spilogaster
AGTGCAGCAAGGAGACTGGGGATAAGACGTGTCTAGAGGCTTGGGAGGTAGACTATTTGCTGGTGGTTGTGGGATAAATCTGACTGACAGTGCAGGACTCTCATGATTGATTTATTTAACATGACTCACAGTAACACCATGTACAAAGGGAGCTGTATGCAATGGCTGATAGTCAGGCACACAGTTTCTGTTCCATCTTCAGTTTTCATACTAAGTCGAATTACCCCAGAAGTTTGTAAGAGTCTTCCAGACAACCCTTTCTTGATCTGGTATTCGTGCCAAGATTAAGATCCAACAGTTGTCCACGATATCAAACTGTTATTTTTTCCTGCAAATTGAGGATGGAATCTGCCCTTCTTGCCAGGGTAAGAATCTGTTTCAGTACTTTGCTTCTGAGGCTTAGCAGAAGCTAAGTGCTTCCAAATGACTGAAGGGAAAATATTTTTCCTTCAACAGAAGAAAGAGGCTTTGTCTTCGTCTTGATAATGGTACCTAGCTCTTATTTTCCTGACAACATCAGCCTCACAAAGAACTCTCATCTGCGTCTATCTTCTGTTGAAGTTCATGAGCAAAAACATTAGTAGCAGGAGTCCTGTGTGAAAGCTGACTTTCTCTATGATGCTTTTGTCTATGTGTAGTCTTCGTACTAAAGCAAGAGCTTCATAAAAGTCAAGTATGAAATTTTCAAGCTATAGAAAATCTATTTGTTAGGACTGTAGCAATCTCTCCTCCCCACAGGAAAATCTCTTAGTTTTCTACCTCTACCAAAGCATTAACTTTGTACTTAACTTGTTTTACTGGTGACTTGCAGCATAATGTCAAAACTCAGTCATAGTGCTTTGTCAGCAGTGAGTTTGTTTATGATTCAAGAAGAGGTTATTTAGATTCCTTGTTCATTAGTGCTGGAATCTTGAAATAGCAAAAAAAAAACAACCAACAAAAACAAAGGAAATACACTCTCCAAAAGACATTTAAGTGCACTCGACTTTGGAAGACAGACAAAATTTAGACCAAGAAAGAGAAATCACTTAAGTGATATCAGATTATATTGCTAGGAATAACAGAAATATTATTCTTCAAACTGTCCTATTGTTGTAAGTCTGCATGGACAAAATATGACCATTTTCCGTTTTCATTCTGAATGTGTCAGATGCAGATAGGTCTAATGTTACCTCTTTTCACATTTCCTCTCCCTCTCCTCAGACACTTCTTGCCTTCACCTCCATTTATTTGGTTATATTCTCATGGCAAAAAAAAAAAAAACACTACAGCTGGAGCAAAAAATGTTGATGTAGGACATTTCCTTTCAGTCCTCCAAGTCATTCCATTTCAGAAGATCCTCACAAGGACTTCACATCCCTTGGCATTAAGCAATCTGCTGGATAAGGGTTCTGGTTAAAATCTTAGGAAATTTTAATGGAAAATGTAGTGTAAGGAATGTAAATTCAAAAAAGTGTTCCTTTGCACACAGCAAACACTGTATAGTAATGTCAGGTTTCTTTTTAAAGGTTGGACTACAGTGGACCTTCAAGGGAATTTTTTTTCCTGGTGTCTAGAGAGCTCTTCAATCCGTATTATGGTTTATTTGAATATTCAGCCAACGATACCTATACAGTACAAATAAGTCCCATGTCTGCTTTTGTAGACAATCACCATGAGTGGTAAGAATTATTTGTTTTCCTTTGCTTTTCAGATATCTTTGTCTTTTCTGCTGTTCTCATTTGCAGAGAATGCTTATATTTGCTCAGACATATAGAACATAATTCAATCTTTTTAACCAGCAGCAAAGTAATTGCATTTCTATAGAATTTCCTCATTTTGTTTTCTCTCATGGTGGTTTTAAATGATCTTATTTCTCACAAGGTCAGCAAAAGTGTGGTTTGGAACATGTATCGTGGGATTATCTCACAGTACAACGTTCTGTGTTTCTTGTACTTTAGCAAACAGTCACTTCATGAAATCAAAATTAACTCCTTCTGCATTAAAAAATGAATGACATTTTGTCTTGTTGTCAACTAAGAATAATAAGGGAGATTTCAAGCAGGTGTTACTGTATATTTGTTTATCTGCTGGAGGTATCTTAATTAAAGGGGAAGACTGATGGTTGCATAGCTCTTAAGCAAAGACTGTACTATGTACACGCATACTTCTAAAATAGTTGGCAAGGATTTTTTAATCTCTTTTTCGCACTTATAAGACAGTTCAAATCGCAACATCTCTGAAAGTTTATAAAGGTTTTCTGTGAATATCAACAGACAATTCTGTCATGTAAATAGAGTATGGTAATAGTGGAGTGGCAACTGCTCATCTATGTAGGACACAGAGGTACTGGGCTCTTATTTGCTGGAAACCATTTATGATGAGTGAATATCTGAGAGGAATCTAATTATTCGTTTTAAAAATAAATAGAAAGTTAAATGTTGACTGTGTCCAGTTAGTTGAAGCGGCCTTCCTGTTGAACTCCAATACGGCAACTATAAATGACATATGAGTAAAGCAGAGCAGTCAGGTGTTAGAAAGCTTCTGCCAGCACTTTGTATTCATCCCTGGCTTCTGCAGTGAAAGATCAGGGACCTTGTCTGGGGTCACGGAGGTGTTACCTCATTCTTTTCTTTTTGGACATGCTGCTGCCATTGACAGTGCTGCTCTTATACAGCCTCAGGGGGAATTTGGAAAGTGCATCTGTGACAAGCAGTTATACACAGAAGGAGAAAGCTCTGTGTGTCACATCTTGCAGAGCTTGTGTACAGGCAGGTATAATAAAACCCTAATCTTTCAAAGTAAAGTGTGGCTCAGCATGCATAAAGTTTAAGGAAAAAAATGAACTTCTTAAATTTAGTTTCAAAGATTTGTAGGATTTTTCACAATAGATCATAATTCTCACAAGCAGATTTGCCAAGACAGTCCTGTTACAATGTCATGACCTCAAATCTATCCAACTCCCCCCAACACTCCTTATATACCCACCAAAATGAAAACAAGAAAAAAGAGTGAGGGAAGATGAATGTGATCACGTTGACATGAGGCACTGGGATAAAAAAAATAAATGAAGTAAAATAAAAAACTTCTAGTCACTACATACAGAGGTCCATAATCACCAGTTGGAAGAGGGAACAAAAAGTCACTATATGCAGAAACACAGTGACAAGTGTCAGTGTGGAGAAGTGTAGGTACCTTCAGCCTCCCAGTGGCACAAGAACAAGTTAAGCATAGACAGGGTGTGTAAAGAAAATAAACAGTTACGATCATTTTGTAAGATATTTCTTAAAGAGCATAGTCTGGCAGAGGTAGATTGGGTTAAGTATGGATTTGACATTTCTGAGAAGCTACGACTTAAGTATCTCAGGGATTTTCCACACTCTGCAAACTTGCTTTTTTTTTTTTTTTTCTGTGCTCTTCTGAGAACATAAAAGAAACAGGAAAAAAAAAAAGAAGAAAACATCACAATTTAGACATAGCTATCTGACTTGAAAATGCTGTTTGGATGTATAAATAAGTTTTGATGACAAGGCAGTGTACAAACCACAAAGACTCAGTACAGTGATCATAACTCTTTGTCTTCCAGGTTCAGGTTTAGTGGTCGAATCCTTGGTCTTGCTCTGATACACCAGTATTTGCTAGATGCCTTCTTTACACGGCCCTTTTATAAAGCCCTCCTCCGAATGTGAGTAGAATTGTTCTGTCTTCTTTTCGGTTTGCTTCCTTGCCCATGGACAGTACCATTTTGTGCATGGATATCTTATCCTCAAAATGACAGGCCGTTACATATAATTCTGTCATTTCATTTTAATCCAACATTTTTTAAGAAGGTTACTTGTTGCTGATTATGGTGCTAGCCCGTTACCTAATAACTTGGAATTCTCTTCATACCAATTTCACTGATCTGTATGATTTGTTTTAGCAATATTATCAGCTTTCTTTACGAAATCCTACATTTGAGCTAATAGAATGAAATGCTGTGGTTTTGTTCTAGATATTAATAGAGATGTTATTCATTTGTCTAGTAATGACTCATAAGATAGGATGTGAATCACTTCTTAACTTAGACTGCAAGACTTGAATTCTCTGACTGCTGGCAATCTCCATTTTGAGGAGCTTTACTTTGATATAATTCAGACTGGCTGGAACTGCTGCTGTTGTTCTGGCTTAAACAATGTGAGCTGCACTTGCCCAACATATCTGGAAGTTAAGGCCTAACAAACTCAAGGCACTTCAGTTTTTGTCCTTAGTTTCAAAGCTGTTATGGAGAAGCGTGGAAGGATATCACAGAATCATATAATCTTTTGAGTTGGAAGGGACACTTAAAGGTCATCTGGTCCAAATCCCCTGCAGTGAACAGGGACATCTACACTAGATGAGGTTGCTCAGAGCCTGATTCAGCCTGACACTGAATGTCTCCAAGGATGGGATGTGTTTCTTCAAAACATTGTGTATTTTAATAGTAAGGAGTAATGCATCCACTTCTATTGCATGTATATTTTTAAAGTTCCTACATGCTAACAGTATCATTTTAATGAGGATGAGGACTTGCCCCAAATGGACTTTAATAATAATATTGTATAACTACCAAGTTAAATTAATTGTTTAACTTTGAGTTCTCTGAACGTTTATGTGAAAGATGATAATGTGACTGCTTTTGTATGCAGCCTATTTTGTGCCATTTCCCCACCACAGCCACAGATCTTTGCTTTCCTCAGAGTTTAGGAGCCATCCAAACTACCTCTGCAGATGGAGCATTGTGCCCAATCCATCTGCTTTGATGTAGGGACTGTTAATGCAGGGTGTCACTTCAAATACACTTCAGCGTCCAATAAAAGTACAGGACTAATTGCTGACTTTTTACACACCCAAGAATAGTAGCACACAGGAAACCCTACAGGTGAAAAGCAGCTTGCATATGATTAGCCCCAGTGTGCTATTTCACAGCACAAATTATTACCCAGAATTAAGAAGAATTGCAGAATTTGCTACTCCAGTATTAAATACTATTAGAAGGTCACGTGTTCAAATCTTGGAGAAGTAACTGTTAAAGATAGCAAGGGCAGTTGACTTCCAGGTTGGATTTATGAGAGAAGGACCAGGCTTGGGGAAATATGGCAGAAGTTATAGGAAAAAAAAAACTATTTTTGTGATAAGAAGACAATGTGAACTGACTTCTTTGCACAGTGAAGAGACAAGAGGACCATAAGCAAAAAGGATAGTAGTTGCTTGTTACTAAAAACGTAATGTTTCTTCTCTGATTTGAAGTTTTTGTCTCTTCAGTGTATATATTTTCATTATTTCAAAATATTCTTTAGAGAAAATAGGAGATGGACTCGCCTTAAGCTTGAAAAGCAAGTGAATAAATTCTGTTTTTTTGTAAATGCATAAGATCAGTTTGAGTTATACAGTAGCTGCTATTGTGAGGTAAATAAAGGGAGTTTTGAAATAGCATCTCCTTTATTCTGTTCATGTTTCTCATAGCTGACGTTACTCTCAGTCTGTTTTGTAGGACTGTTCTGAGTTTGGCTGCTGAGCACACGCTACTGCTGTCATCTGTATTTGTGTGTTTTGTTTTTGTTTATGTTAGACTCTGTGATCTGAGTGACCTGGAATATCTCGATGAGGAGTTTCACCAGAGTTTGCAGTGGATGAAAGACAACGATATACATGATATCCTGGATCTCACATTTACTGTAAATGAAGAAGTTTTTGGACAGGTGTGCAAGATTCTTTCTCTTTCTTCTTTGTATTCTACTGCTAGATAAGCATTTACTTGGACAGGAAAATGACTGTCATTCCATGCTGATTTGAACTTGTTTTTATGAAGTTCTGTTTGATGAAAACAATGTTGAAATTTCAGGAGCGGCTATTATTTTGAACCTGTCAAACGTGTGTTTCTAGTTAAGGAGATTTTCTGGAAACTGCCTGAAATATCAACATTTTCGATGGCTCTGCTGGAGGTAGTTCCCCTAAATTTAATTGCAGTAGGGTTAGCGTTCAAAGGCATTGCAACACCTTTGTTAGGATATTATTTAGAAGACTTTGCTGTTTTAATCTTTGTAAAGATTTTTTTTTCTTTTTGAGCTTATGCTTCTTACTATGCACTAAATATAATTTAATAAAAACAAACAAAAAAGATTTGTGTTCTCTTATTTCACATTTCAATTCGCTAAAGTGAGTCGTCACTAATGCTTTTGAGGAATTATTCAACTTAAAGTTTTAAATTGTTGTAATTATTTATTTTGTCTTAATAATGCTGTGATTGTTTTCTTCTAAGATCACAGAACGGGAATTAAAGCCAGGGGGTGCCAACATTCCAGTCACAGAAAAAAACAAGAAAGAATATATAGAAAGAATGGTAAAATGGAGAATTGAGAGAGGAGTTGTACAACAGACAGAAAGTCTAGTTCGTGGTTTCTATGAGGTAAATAAATCTCAGCTAAATTTACTTTCTTCTTTATTCTCCCAAAATGTTTTTCTCCTTGTATACATTTCCCACATAAGTAGTCCCAAAAAGCCGGTGCATGTATAATCAGAAGTGCCCTTACAGATATCTCTGTGTGTGTGTGCAAAAATCAGTGCTAGTCACTGACTTAAACTCTATGGGTATGTAACTTTTTAAAACTGGGAGATTCTTTTGATCATTGTTTGTATGATTAGCAGTGCTAAAGTAAGCAGTCTGTTTCTGCTTTGCGGTTTTTAGTGCATGCTATACTCAATGTAACACAGCCGAGTGTATTTCAAGTCATTTATATCTTACCTGCCTTATCATGAACAATTACATTGGATGTATTGAACTTTATTTGTCCTGAAATAATTCAGTATTATTTGCCAGTAAGTTTCTGCCCCAAGCACTGTGGGCCTCCAGTGCAGCTGTTTGAAACTGCAGATGAAGAAAAAAATTCCATGTATTTGCCTTTAAAAAGAAAAAAAAATAATTCTATCTATTCATGAGACAATTGTTACCTGATAAATGTCTTAGTAAGAGATGAGCCTTTTTCTTTCACAGGTGGTTGATGCAAGGCTTGTGTCTGTATTTGATGCAAGAGAACTGGAACTGGTTATAGCTGGAACAGCAGAAATTGACTTGAGTGACTGGAGAAATAATACAGAATATAGAGGAGGTAACATCAGTTGTTATTTGTTCATTGACTGTACTGGGGCACTTGGAATTACCCAGCTTCTAAGACACTGCTGTATTATCCTGTGAGATACACCTTCAGTATCTTCTACTTCTTCTGTATTTCTCTGGTTCAGTTTGCATTAGGAGAAGTTATTTTGTCTATTTTAGTTTGTTTCATTGCTTCCCCCTGCAGCTTTCCCCTTACCCTTTTTGTTGGACAGCATCAACGAGCACAATTCTCTGCACAAAGATAATACTGTACTCGGAAGCATGCAACCAAAGCACCACCCAGACACTGGAGACAAATAGAAATGGTACCCATTCTTAGTAGGGTCTGCCTCTTTTCAACTCTTTCTTCTTTCAAGAAGATGAGAAATAATTCCAGAGATTGAAGTCTGGTTGTTAACAACTATAAAAAGCATTGGGATATTTGGGAACTCCAAGAGAAATGTTGCAGTTTTAAATACAAAAATAGCAAAGCATTGGAATGTTTCAAGAATTGGCTTTGCTATTAATCTTGGATTAATGAAAGGCATGCGTGCAAAAGGGATTTAATTTCTTTTTGTCATTGTAAATTGATTCCCTAAGATTTGTGAATATTTCAGAGGGTCCTTTATGTCATCTGCCTTTTGTTGCAGGTGGTTAAGAAATGCTGCATTATAGTGACAAGGGCCAAATTAGGAAAGACTTATTCACTGTCCTCTCAACCACTTTTGTAGCATTAAAGCTATAAAGCGTCTTCTTGTTTTAACAGGTTATCATGACAATCACATTGTAATTCGGTGGTTCTGGGCTGCTGTGGAAAGATTCAACAATGAACAACGACTAAGACTTTTGCAGGTAAGAAATTAACTGTTCTGAATAGAAATTGTTTGCATCTCTAAAATTAGATGCTAAACTAGTTTTACCTAGGATTATGATATCCAAAAATAATGATGATGCTAGTAATCTGAACAGCATCAGATACTTACGTGTAATGATTTTAAGAGACAGCTCACAGTCTGTATTCTTGTTTAAATTTACATCTGATCATTGAGTTACCCATATAAGTAGAATGAGGGAATGTTTAGCTATTTAAGCACTTTGCTTCAGAATGTGATCCTTTTCTTATAGTATCTACTGCTGTTTATAATTATGTTGGAATGCATGGGGCCAAAAAGGCCTTACACAAAGCCTTTACCCTGTGTGACTATTTTTTCTCAGTTCCTCTTCATAAAGAATAAAAACAATAGGGAAAAAAAAGACTTATGCCTAAGCTAAAATAACTTGATATTAATAGAGTTTTATTCTACAGTACTTATGTAGGAAAATTACCCTTATCCTGGCTTTCAGAGAGAACCCTTTGAAGGAAATTAATCTGGGAAGTTGTCTCTTCTGGAGCCCTATCAGGAAACGACCTGTTTTCCTTTATCCTGCATTTAAAGTAGCATTTATTACTTGTGTCTCACAAATTTCCTTATTTTGCAAATGCTTTTACATAAGCATTTGGACTTCAGTGAGTATGCTGATATAAATAAATTCCTAGCCTGCACCATCTGTGTATCCAGTATTTTTGATCCTTTGTTTGTGCTGGCAGTTTGTTACAGGCACATCCAGCATACCTTATGAAGGGTTTGCCTCTCTAAGGGGGAGCAATGGGCCGAGAAGGTTCTGCGTAGAGAAATGGGGGAAGATCACTGCCCTTCCAAGGTACAACCATGTGTAAAAATTGCATTAGTGATGTTAATACTAGAGTTACTTTGTAGTATCAGTTACTGGGATGACAGATAAACAAGCTTTAAGTGAATAAGCAAAAATGCTTTGCTTTACATGAGAACTTACTGAACTTACTTCCTCATTATTCCACTGTCGTGCATTTTTCTTTGAAATCTTTTTTTTTCATAGATTGGACAAGGCAACGTAACTGTGGCTGATGTCTATATTTGAATGGTTTTTTGGATGGGAAATTATATTAGAATGATCATCAGTTGTGTTTTTGATTTTGTTATATTTTGTTTGATTAAATCTGCAATTATTTACTTCCTGAATGTTGCAAGGTGGCTATCCAACACAGGGAGGGTATCTCCGATCAACAACCCTTAGATGCTTTCTCCAGCTAAATGTCAGAGGCGGGGACATCTCTTGGGTTGACTCCTGCCTGCAGGACCATTTGAACCACACTTTTAAAGTCAAACAAACAGATATTGCACTGTGAGATCCACAGACACAGCAGGAGGCCTTTAAACAAACCCATCTGAACAGCTTACCTTACAAGCAGATTCTGGAAATGGGTATTTCAAAACAAATACTCGGTATCTTTTGGGGGCTTAATAATATCTTGTAGTCAGATAAGCCTACTTTATAATTTATTATGACCTATGAACTAGTTTTGATTATATTTAAAAAAAAAAAACAACAACAAAATCTTTAATTTTCTTTTAAAATTATCTTCTTCAAAATCAAATTACTTTTGTTGTAAGTTTAAGTAGAAAAATGGATTGTAGGAGCCTATCTCTATTTTCTCTGATATTGAGGTTCCTGGTGTTAACAAACACAGACTGCAGTGTGGAAAAGGTCAGGACATGCCTGAACAGGATGATCAGAATTTCCTCTGAAAAGGTTATGCAGAGTCCTAATTGTAATGAATGGCAAAATTAAACTACTTCCTGTAGAGCAACATGGAGCAATCTGTTAAACTACTACATTCACTTCAGCTAGTAAGGGGGAAATGCCAGCACCTCAAATGTAAACTTGAAGTTTAATTTCTGATTCTGTTGTTTAGGGAAGATTTTATTTCTGTCTCTGTGGATAGCTTTTAACATACTTATACGAGTGTTAAAATAACCTGACACTGCAAGTTGTTTGTTAACTGTTTATGACAAACAAATACAGTTGTTGTGAGCTGGCAATTCCTGACATTCATATGTAGAACTTTGGTCTCATAAAAAAATAAATGATCTTCCATGTTTATGCTTTAGTGGACTAAGCCCTCAGCAGGAAGCTGTATTTGCATTTTTAAATATCTAGTTCCTGTGTACAGTCTTAGCTTCAGCCTGAGTCTCACCAGCTTCAGAGACTTAGTGTGCAAACACCAGGTAGTACTGGCTGGAAGGTAAGACATTGTTAAGAGTGACCCTGAATAGCAAACTTTGAAGAGGTTTCCAAACAAGCCCTGTCTGTAAACACACTGCTGGATCTGCTGAGAATGCTGCACTAGGACTCTCTGACTCTTGCTGATTCTCAGATAACAAATGCAGTTGTGTTCAGGCACCATCACTCACAGCAGCATTACACCTTGCAAATTGGCCTTTTGATTTCGGTGGGAATGCTTGTAAACTCAGGTAATGCTTGGCATGAGAATGGCAAAAGCTAGGGTTCAACAGGTTAGTGGATTTTTTTTTAATTCTATATCTAAAAGAAGTACAACACAACTAAAAGCACAGAAAAATACCCGTCCCCATCTCTTGTTCCTTATTTTGAGACATAGAAGGCAACTGATACAGTAACCTACATATGTGGTTGTAGTCTAAGTGACTGTGACCGTAAACACAAAAGTATTCATTTGATGTTTATGTAATTTACACTTTTCTGATAGCTGTGTAATCAGATCTGCTGGATCAAAATAGTGAGATTTCTGTGAGACATATCAGGTTCACATGATCGCAGGGTATGGAAGGGACTTCAAGAGATTATTGAGTCCAACCCCCTACTAAAGCAGGCACTCTACAGTAGGTTGCAATGGTAGGTGTCCAGCTGGATCTTGAACATCTCCACAGAAGGAGACTCCACAACCTCTCTGGGCAGCCTGTTCCAGTGCTCTGTCACCCTTACTGTAAAGTCCTTCTGAATGGCTTGATAGCAGCCCTGAGGAGAAGGATTTGGGAGTGTCAGTTGATGAAAGATTCAACATGAGCTGACAATGTCCCCTACGAGGACAGGCTTGAGAGAGTTCAGACTCTTCAACCTAGAGAAGAGAAGGCTCTGAGGAGACCTTATAGCAGCCTCGCAGTACCTGAAGAGGGCCTGCAGGAAAGCTGGAGAGGGGCTTTTTATAAGGGCAGGTTGTGACAAGATGAGGGGAAATGGCTTTAAACTGGAAAAGGGTAGATTTCTACTAGATGTTAGGAAGAAGTTATTTACTGTGAGCATAGTGAGACACTGGAACAGGTTGCCCAGAGAGGCTGTGAATGCCCTCTCCCTGGAAGCATTCAAGGCCAGGCTGGATGGGGCTGTGAACAACCTGGTCTAGTGGGAGGTATCCCTGCCTATAGCAGAGGGATTGGAACCAGATGATCTTAAAGGTTCCTTCCAACCCAAACCATTCTATGATTCTATGATTTTACTACTGTAATACTGTTCAAATTACAGTGAAGTGGAACTTAACTGGAAATCTAGACTTCAGGAACCAAGATATTTTTCATGTTGTCCTCAAATGTGAGTCCAGGAACATGGACATCTAGTTTCCACATGGTTTGAGATGCTGGAGTGAGAAAATGCTGTCCAGGGGAATAGAGAAAAATTAACAAATAACCTTTCTTCCTGAAGTCTTAGTAAGTTTCTTGTGAGGGTGAGAAACACATACGTACCCCCAGTAGACGAAGATCTTAAGTTTTTGTCTTTTTTAATGACTTGGTTTTCCAAAGTAGGTGATGATGTTTTCAGAATTGCCCTCAAAATTAAGATAAAACTCAGTTCTCTTAGTAAATGTGAATAATGTGCCAAATTGCTATTAAACCTTTGCTAATTATATGCTATGTCTTTCATAACTTGTGGTTTTACAGCCCACACAGCATGATCCATACTTTTAATGAGTGGTTGCCAGCCCCATGCAGCAGAAGCATGTGGTTAAGCTGCAAATTGCATGAGACTCTTCCACAGTTTACTGTGATTGCTAAGCCCTTCCGGACACCTTGCTCCTGTTGTCCATTTGCTGCTGGGTCTAAATCAGCCTCTTTCTTTTAAGTGGAAACTTCTATAGAAAAAGAAAAATACACTGTTACTTTGTTTTTGGAAAGGCAAAACTGAATGCAAAGAAAGCTTTCCTCCATGAGCCTTAGTGGGATGGCAGAGTGAAGAAATTTTTATTGGGCTGCTGGAGTTCGTGCTGGGGGAATGTTCTCTTCACTGTGCAGCATATACTAGCATTGTTTGTATATGAGTGTGCAAAATTCAAAAAAAACTTTTAAGTGATTGCATATTTGATGTTTCAACCTGTTTGTAACGACAGCATGGCCTTCTCTACTGTGTATACGTTTCATCAACCTGATATATTTATGACACTGTAAGACTGCTGAGCTTCCCCTTCATTGAGGATTTGTATTGGTCTCATGTTTTTAACAAGCTAGATTAGCCCATTCATATTCCATCCCAATAGTTGAGAGTGGAGAGCCACTTAAAACAGCAGTTAATACATTTGGTCCCATGGAAGGCAGCGCTTTCTGGCTTAGAGAAAGCTCATTACAGGTCTGTTGTAGACAGATTTCTGGGAGTGGTTAGGTTAAATGAGGAGTTGCATTCACTGTGAGGAAGGACCTCGGTCAGACCTTTCATTCATGTTATACATTTATACTTAATACGGACCACAAAGATTAAGGGTAGGTCACTGCAGAAAAAAGCTTGTTTGTCAGATTCATTGTGTTTAAATAACTGTGAGATGTGTTTTATCACAAAAAAAAATAAAGTATTTCTAAACAGCGACCTGCCAAAATACAAAAAGGTCTTCATCCTCTAAAATTAGTCTAAAATGAGGCTTTGGTAAAAAGCTTCGAAGTGGAAAAGATGCCTCTTCAGCTTGTCTTCCCATCATTTTTTTTCTCAAGAACCCATCAAGTTAATAGCTCTATCTATTTCACTACAACAGGCTCATCCACTGTAGTATTTTAGAAAGTATTATCCTTGGCCTGCCCTGGGGTCAGGCAATGATACCCATTACTCTACTAAGAGAAGAAACATCTATTACTTCCCTTTTTATTCCTTGAAAGAGGTCTCAAAATTCAATTGAGAGATGGACTTTGGAAACTGAGAAAGAAACCAACCACGTGGTTTTTCTCTTAAGAAGGCAGGATGGGGTTTTATAGCTACTTGCATAGTTCTTTGTAATTACAAACAGTAATTGTAAAGGTCGTTGACTTGTTGGATCAGATACACAGATAGTGCTTGTGCTGACTTACAACATCTTCCCAGAAACACAATCCATGCTGAGGAAACGTGCAAGGAGGAGCATCCGATTTCTCTGTCCTTAATTACTATGGGATTGTTTCCTTGAATGTCCAGTATATTGTTTCATATTTCATCAAATCTAATAACTTATTCATATTCATCATCCTGCAGTAGATTACAAATACAGTATTCAAGTATCATCCATACAAAAAAACCAACTTATTTTAAGATACATTTAAAGCCGAGGTTTCATGACAGACTACTTGAAATGTATTACGTTACAGAATCCTTTTCTCATACACATTTAATGGGTAAAATTTATCCCGTGTCTTTTGAACTGTGTTTCTGAATGCCTTAATGAATGCTTCTTATTGGCTTATTTTAATCAGAAAAATGCACATTAAACCTCATTACTTGTTCAGATGGAAAACATCATTTGAGAGAACAAAGTCTTCTGAAAGAACGCTATTTGGCCATCTCTACAGAAGCACATGTCAGTCCACCTAATTTCTTTTGAACTTATTTTAAAATAACATACTTCTTTAACTCCTCTTTTTCCCCTCAGGGCTCACACTTGTTTCAATCGTCTGGACCTTCCACCTTATCCATCATTCTCTATGCTGTATGAAAAACTGTTGACAGCAGTAGAAGAGACAAGTACTTTTGGACTTGAGTGATACACAAACCACAGTGCCCAGCTCTTTGAACTTTTGTGGATATGACTTCTCAAAGAATGAATGAACATTTGTATTGGATTTCAGATTGCCATTCTGATAATGGAGTTCTGTGAAAGAGCTTATGAAGCATTTAAAAAGCATTATGATAGTGGCAGAATTCTCTACAGTGAATCTGGAGTGTGCCTGAAGTGCAGGGAAAAAGTCTTGCAGTCCACATTCTTTCAGTATGACCAAACTTCCTATGCTTATGTTGTGAGCAAACAAGAAATGTGTGATCCCATGTTCTGGTCAGCCCGGCTACTGCAAAACTGACATGTACCTGAAAACTGGGTTTCACCAAAGTTGCCGAATAGAAAGTTCAAGTCAAAATGTGAAATCATTCAGGCCCCACCTGCGCAGTAAATCAGTGGAAAATCATACAATATACCTTTTTTTTTTTTTTAAGAATATTCATGAAGGTACATTACTTAATGCCATGTGTTGTACCAGCATATCCTGTACTTGATAAACCTAAGACTACGAGTGCCTGCATGGGGTGCACCATAAAATTCAAGTTCCTGGGGCAGAAGTGAATTGGAAGGAAAGTCAGCAAATGCATTATGGAGGTTTGTGAAGATGTGTTTGCCAGTGGTGTGTATGACAAAAGATGAGCTGTTATAATGAACTGAATAACTTAATAGGACTGATTTTATGATTTATACTGCATGGAAACTATTTTAAGAAGAAACTAGCAATTTATCACAGCATATCAGGAAAAGAATCCTAACACAGCAACTTCTGTTTATTTTTATAGGTTCATTATATTATGTTTCTTAGAGTGTAAACAGGAAACAAGCAAACTAACATGCTCTTTCTGTTTTTGTCACTTTCCGTGCTTGAACAGACGTTCTGCTAGTGTTTATTCTTTAAGCACTCTCAAGGGAAAAAAACGCCTTTTATTTTTATAAGAGTAAAAAACTCCCAAAAATATTTTGCACTGAACGTACCAAAGTTGAAGGGACATTATGATCTGACTGACAGCAAACTGCATCACTATCAAGTATCTATAAAAACACTTAGGAACCAGGCTTTCTTCACGGTGCCATGTCTATAGATATCAGGACTGTGCACGTAAGTAATAATTTTATAATACTATATATAATATTGTAATATGCATTTATTTTAAATGCAGCTGGATCATTTTTTCATGCATTGGATTACTTAATGCAGTGGAGTTTAATACAGACATTTCATATGCTCCCCACAACTTTTTATTTGTACAGCACCACAAAACACGAGCTCATGTGGAAATCCACGAGTAACCTACTTTAAGGTGAGCCACTGGTCATAATGCCACTGTTGCGTATCAGTGAACTCCCACAAGATGTAAGCTGTTCCTTAGTCTTGCATTTTCACTGATGAATAGTTTTCTTATCAAATGTTATTTGAAAGAGTTTTTATAGCCTATCAAGCACTGCATGGACACCAATTTCTTTATGCTTAATTTTGCTGAAATACACGAGGTTTGCTTGCATCTATTTTTGGTACTTTCCTCCAGATGGTCTTGTGGAACACTGATGCAGCTGCGCACTCTTTTTTGTACAGCTGCTGCGACACAGTGCATCCACATTTTTTAAATTCCAGGAAGTTGCACTTGGATACTGGACAACAAGAACATGAATCTAGTCTTGCGCTAGCACGCGTGGTAGCGCTGAAGCACCGCACGCTGTTTTGTGAGAAAAGTAGCCTCTGAAGTAAACTTAACTTTCCCATTTTGGAGAATCTTGAAAGGGCATCTCAGGGAGGTATCCTGCTTGGTCCTGGGGAAGTGTTTTTCCATGGAGGTGAATGTCAGTGGAGGTGTTGTCAGCAAAGACTGCCGTTCCACCCTCCAAGTTGGAAATCTATGTGCAGCCGGGCAGCGAAGACTGAGGAAACCCTTCAGGCTTCCTGAGCAAACATTACATGTGCAAAGGAAAACCCAGTTGCAAAATCAGAGTGAAAGCCTTCTTTGATTTCAGGAATAATTGAGCTTCTGCATGACATTTGGGACTCCATTACCCGAGTAACATAGGTTTTCTTGCACTACGTCTGGCTGGCATGAAATAGCAAAGAAAAATCCAATCATGTCTCCCTACTTTTAGACATATATTTATCAATCTTTGCTGAAATTGCATGTCACAGATGCTAACGTGCATCTTTTTTCAGAATACAGATGAGCAGTAGGCAAACTGATTTTTCGTCAGGTCACTCCAGCATTGCTCATGTTTCATATGATCCATTCACTGAGTAGCTGAAACTCCAGAACTCAAAGCAGAACGCAACTTTTGCTTGGTTGAAGGACTGAAGAATTTTGATTTTACATACTGTGTTATCTGTGGTCTAAAAAAGAGATTTCCCAGGTGGAAACTGTGTCTGGAAGTTTTGAACCAGAAACTCTTTGGAATGAAAACTTAAAATATTTGGCACAAACTAAGTTTATACTAGTCTGCCTTTAAGTTATGCTTTTGTACAAATCGAGAACAATAAATGCATCTTGTCAATTTTTATTTAAATATATTTTCTGCACACATTTGTTCTGTATTTACACATAATTGTCACAATGATCCATTATTCTGTAAAGATGCGACAGGATCACCATTGCAGCAGCTGTCAAAAAAAAGTCTGGAATCCATGTAGCATTAAGAGCCGGAGAGACTGAGGAGAAGCTGCTTCTCACCTTTTGCTGACAGCATTGCCTGGAGAACTCTCAAAAAATGTTATTTGAAAGTTAAAAGTTAGCTGCCCAGGTACAGCTACTCATGCTGCCTCAAGCGCACCATCAGCTATATGTGATGATATAGTCAGTGTTCTTGCTCTGAAGAGATTAGTAGGGGAGAGGTATAGAAAATGAAGCCTGAGCTCTTTGATATCCACACATCTCTTGGCTACTGAGTGGAATATTCTCCCTTCAGTGTGGGAAGCCATTTCCATTGAACACATCCCATGTGGAAGCCAGCTTTCATGTCCTGCAGATGACTACAGCTGATGACCATGGCAATTTAGCTTATGCAGTCCTGATGCAGGCCCAAGGGTCCAGAATGGGGAAAGACAAAAAAGCATTTCTGAAAGCCCTGTGTCTCCTCAGAGATTTTGCACAGTGCTAAGGAGTTTCCACTTAGGGAGGGAAAAAGCTCATCTTCAAGAAGTAGACAAAAGATTCCCTTCAGCTACTGTGTGATGAAAACTTGTGTGGACTTCATCTGCAGCATCTCCATCAGACAAGAAGTCTGGCTGGAGAAGCACCCACAAAAGTTGAAGTGAGTTACCCGTGTTTCCTGCTTGCTGGAGAGCTGAGCTGTACATTGTTAGCCTAAAAGCAACCGGCAGGCCCTCGCCTGCTGCGTGGTGCCCAGCACCCCAGGGACCATGCCAACCTTCCTCTGGGGTGCACTCCCGCCAAGTCTCAGCCCCCAGTGAGCAGAGGTGTTCTTTGTATGACTGGTGCTAGCTCTCATTGGCTTTGCCAGAACGCTCCTAAATACACTGGGACAGCTCATAATCAGTGAACTGATGCAGCGTGGTGCCTACTGGAGCAAGCAGTTCAGAATCTGCAAGCCAGAAATACTGTAGCGGTGCCGGTGTTTTCATCCACAGCAGGTAGGAGACTGCCATCTGTTACGTAGGTAGCACCATCAGCAAGTTGCAGGTTATCTATTGAAAGTATTCTTTCAATCCAAAATAAAATCCAGTTTAACCCAATTCTGCTGATGAGAAACAGACTTTTTCCCCACCCTGCTGTGCTGCTGTTTTTCCTTGGTATTCATCAAATATTTGCCCCCCCACACTTTTTTTTCTTTTTTCTTTTTTTTTTTTTTGCTTTTGAAATAATTGTGGTTGTCCATGTTGTGAACCTACCATAAAAAGGTGGTAACGTTGCTTAGAGAGCATCTACGGTGAAATCTGTCTGTGTACACTGTGTTCCCTGTAATCTTCAGGGAAACTTAAAGATCGAGGCAGCAGCGTGCTGGCAGGACATCAGATGAAGTTTCTGGCATGAGATAAACCAGAGCAGCAAACTGGCATTTTGCTTAGTTTAAAATTATAGGAAAGAAAACAGTTTTGAGGCTTCCTATGTATTTTTGTTTGTTTGTTTGTTTTTAAGTCTTAGCAACAACAAAAGCTTCCTTCAGAAGCATTAGCAGTGTTATCATCTCATCTGGTTGCTAAATGTAGTTGCAGCAGTGTTAATTGCAGATATTAACTGAGTTACTCCAGTGTGAACTTCAGAGGTTTATGGAGATCTCTACAAGCACGCTGTCTGTGGACTGAGGAAATTATTCATAAAAGGGGAATCTGTGGTAGCTGTGTTTGAATAACCTGTATAAGTTTATTTTCTATAGCATAAAGCAAGTTAATTACTTTCAGTGATTTAAACTTATTTGTATTAAATTATACTAGCAGTTACATTTTTCTTGCCACTGAATTTTTTGTGGGGGTGAGGAGGATAATTTATTCCTGTTAGCACTAATGGGAATTAGTAAGTATGATCTCCAGTCATAAGGTTATAAACTTAACCTTAAAAGTGTTACTGTTAACCTTGAAGTAATAATACTCAAGCACTGCTGTCATTTTCCCTTCTCATCTCTTCCTCCTTTGGGCAAGCATATTGAACTCCGAGCAAGGTTTCAGAGTAATTGCTCAAACCTGGCTTCTTAAATTGATTTCTTTTTGGCTTTACTGTGCAGCCTGAAAGAACTGCAGAAGTATTAGGGGTTAACTAGCTTACCCACTGCAAGTAAAAAACCTTGAACATTTTCTTAGCATGATCGCAGTGGCTGCTATGGGACTAATCTGGCATTTTCCTTAAATATTTTACAATAAGAAAGAATTTAAAGTGTTGAAGTTGAAATTTCTTGCTTTCAGGAAAAGTAAATATCCATTAGATAAATAGTGGTTTGAGGGGAGAACTTTCTTGTAAATCCAGTTAGAGTAAAAACCTTATTATGACCCATTTTTGCCAACTAATATACAAAATTATAAAGCTGACCATATAAACACACAGTCTTCACAGAGTGTGTTGGTGTATTTTTTGCCCTTCTTTCAAATGGACCATTAGCTTCACAGTGCTTTTTCAGTTCAGACTCATGCATATGCACTGGACTTCTAATATTTCAAATGCTCATTGCTATGAGAAGAGTTCTATTTAAACATTTTTAGTGTTTTTAAAAATAATTTTACTGTAAAGAAAGGTATTGTTTAGGTTAAAACTTCATTTAGGGCTCTGCTTTGCTCAGAGCAGCATTATGCCATAGGCATTATAAGGTGTTTAAAACTCACAATTAATTTGAGAGTTCTTTTTAAAAATAGTGGCATTGTAATGACTCGTTTGGCACTACTTAAATTCCTCCTGACCACATGTAAAAGTATGACAGTCAAGGATTCCTCTGGTATGGCTACAGCCCATTGTAGTATGTGTATGTATTCAAAGTGCATAGCCTGAGGACTATGTGGAAGAATTACTACACTGATTAACTAGTCTCCTTCTAAACTGATAACTGGAATTTTGAACTTATTTCTTTTGTGTTCCAAATGCAGTCAGAGTACATTGCGAATGTAACCTGTAAAAAACAAATTAATGATAGATGTATTCCGATAAACCGCTTCAAGATATGGTGAATGTGAAAGGGTGCCAAGCTATGTTTCTTTCAGACCTTCATCTCTTAAAAGAAACAGAAAATTATGTTTTTTTCCCAATTTTTTTCTTTTTAACTTCCAAAAATGTATCTATCAGCCCATAGTAGAAAAGCCGTGTCTTACATAGAGGGCTTTTACTAAGCACTCAGGAGATATATTGTTCCACTAATTTAACATAGTTTTTTGCTGACATCAACATAATCAGTTTTTAAATGTATAGACCTACAAAGCTCCAGAGGACATTGGTCTCCTTTATGCTAGGCTGCCTTCCAAAAGCTGGCTGCTTTCTCCCTTTTGTACTTAATCCTACAGTCACTGAGACAAATGTTGACCACCTGCACTGACTGCAACTATAGCATCAGAGTGAGATTGTGGTGGTTTATTTTTCCATCCAGAATCAGATCAGTCTCCTTTGCACAAAAAGCTGGCTCCCTTTAGTCCAAAGAGTTGATGGGATAGTTCCTCTCTCCTTCATAGTTTCTCTCACATTGTGAATGACAGAAGAAAAAAGATCTCTTAACGCAATATGGAGTCACAGGATCTCCTGAGTTAGGAGGGACCCAACAAGGACCAACGAGTCCAACCCCTGGCTCCACACAGCATCACCTGAAAGTCAAACCCTGTCTGAGAGCACTGTCCAAACACTCCCTGAGCTCCAGCAGCTTGGGGCTGTGCTCACTGCCGTGGGCAGCCCGTTCCATGCCTGCTGCCATGAGTGTCCCTTTAGCTCCTCTGCTCTGGGCTGAACAAGCCAAGGGACGTCAGCTGCTTCTCACACACCTTGCCCTCAGACCCTTCCTCATCCTTACAGCCCTCCTTTGGACGCTCTCTAGTAGCTTGGTGTCCTTATATTGCAGCACCCAAACCCGCAGGCAGTGCTGGAGGTGAGGCCGCACAGCACAGAGCAGAGGGGACAGCCCCTCCCCAGTTTAGCGTTGTCCACACATTTACTTAGAATACCTTCAAGTCCTTCATCCAAGTCATGCTTTTTGCAAACCAGAGAGCTGATTTTGTATCCAAGGGTCAAACATCCTTTGACTTTGGATTTATGGATTTCATTATGAGGCAGCGGCTTTTTCTTGCAATGTATTCTGTCACCAGAAATGCCCCACTCCTGTGGGCTGCTTCAGGCTGTTGGGTGGAAGTACGAGCCCTCACAGGGACACAGGTGAGCACAGATCCAGAGATCATGGCAGCAGAAATGATCTATCGTAGTAGGGTCTGTGCCTTCCACAAAAGGTGGCTTTGTCATACAGCCCTTCAACTGGTTTCATCCTAAAGATACTTCATGTTTCCATTGCTTGCGATACAAGCAGCTCTTCACATATTCTGACAACTAATTTAAAAGCTCTCATTTTAAATCAGGAGCATAACAATTTGATAGTTAGAAATACTCATGTAACTGTAAATGTGGTCAATAAAAGAAGACTTTGCTGAGACATCTGACTTAATGGCCATGCTGGCTGCAGTCAGAAATTGCAGCTGAGTAATTTTTAGAAAGATTACTCTGTGAATAAGCAAATAAATCTCTGAAGCCTCATAAATAATGCTAAGGAAGGAAAGTAATTGTTGGTGCAGTACATGATAAGATATGGCAGTTCCATGCAGCAAATACAACATCAAAAATGGAGCCATAGAACAGTTCTTGAGTGAAAGACATAGGGACAGCAAAAGGCTTTGCATAGTAGGTAGGACAGTGAGCTGTGCTGACCACTGGGCATACAAAAGGGGACACTTTTAGCTTAAAAATTAGGCTATGATAGTGTACCCAGGAAAGATGACTATTCATCATGAAATAGATTACTGTTATGACATTGGAAGACGTGTTTTGGCTAATTATTTTAGGTTTTGAAGATCTATAGTGCACAAACAGGAACATATTTTCTGTGTTTTTCTTGGTTTATTTATTTATTTTGTTTGAACTGCTCTCAGAAAAATGAGGGTTTCTAAATAAAATAAGTCCTCCTTAATTGGTTTCACAAATAATTATTGTACTTACCACTAGCCGCATTTGGCAAGAGAAATAGTACCAGTTAAGTTAAATCATCACTAGTAAAGGTACCTTTCATTTTAAATATGATGGGTCAAACCACCAGCATTTGTCTGTGTGAAAACATCAGTTGTTTTCTAATTTCTTGTCTTTTAATGGTTGAGTCTTGTGTTATGGTTGTCTAAGAACCATGAATTTCTACAAAGAGCGTTTTTTGTGTTTGTCGTTTCAGGAGTGAAGTTTCTAAAGTTTAAGATAATAAAAATATTCTCAATTATCTTGTTAGCTTTGGCCAAGCTGTTGCAGGTCTTGGGTTCATTCACAGTTTAGTGATATTAACAGAAAAAAGAACAAATAAGAGGATGAGAAGAATTTCTGGACCTGGTCTTCTACTTAAAAGCAGACCTGGTTCTGTACCGGAAAGAAAAGAAATGCCGAGACTACTAGATATCCTAGTCAGATATAAAAGTCAAAAGAAGAATTCCTTACAAGTTTTCTTCTTCAGTATTGTAATGGAGGTGACAAGTTTCTTATAAACTTTTAAGACCTACAGTAGAAGATATTTAGTACGTCGGACCATAATGAGTCAGTAGTTCCATAGAGCATGACGTTTTTCTGCAATGAGTCTGCAACACTCAGGAGACTGCTGTTTATTATCAGCATTGCAGGGAGGAAGAATAATTATAATAATACTAAGTAAATATATTATCTTAGGAAGATGCTTTTTTTCCTTTGAATGACGTAGCCTTGAGGACATCCACAAATCCTGATCAGCAAGGCTGCTTTTTGTATCAGTGACTGAACATTTATACTTGTAAGGGCTGGTACCGTATGGAAGGGGAATACTTTGGAGAGAAACAAATTCCTGAGCTTCGTGGTGTGAAGTATTGGTACCCCTGGGTCAGTCAGTATTTGTGCCCTTGCTAGGCTATGGTTTGGGTTATTCAGCATGTTTGAAAGCGCATATAGTTTTACAAGTTTTTGTAGTGGGGATGCAGGCATCCAGAATCTAACAGGTATATAGGTGCATCTCCCTCATTTTTGATGATTACTTGATATAATTTTATACCAAGTTCTTTGTTTTTAAAGAATTTCAGGCACTGAGAATATAGAGTGCATATTTATTTCTAAGCTTTAAGTAGAACACGTGGTGTATTTTTTAATCTTTTCCATACATTTCAGTTACGTGTTCACAAGACTGTATATCAAATACAATACCAAGGTTTTCTATCTTTCTACAAGCTAATTTGTTTCATCTGAATTTGATATATGTCTTTCACAAAACACTAAATGGGGAAAATGTGCTTCAAGCATTAAGATGGTGTATGTCCTTTTCTCTATTTACATTGCATCGCATTTCACTTTTTTTCTTTGAAGCAGGGAGAGTGGTTATGAAATGTGTTGAGAGTATGACGGGCATTTTGTCGTGCCTGGCTTCAAGGATGTACTGCAACGTTTGACTGCTTGCAGATACGCATAGTTATCTACTCAGTTGAATACAGGACTGCTCTGTTGTATTTCCTGCTATTCAAAAACATTTGGGGAAAAGATATTTCTGTGTATAATTTTATTTTCCTACTGATCTCTATTTTGTTTAAGACCATGTTTCATCATGAAATCACTTAAAATAAATCTTCTTAAAAAATCCACTTTGGAAATCAACTCTTTTATTGTGTCTTTGGATATATCATAATGTTTGCAGCAGTTTAAAACTTTTAGAGAAATCACAAAATACTCTCTCACGTCACCTTTTCTAAGTGACTTCTGGTGGCCTGTGGAATCTGGAATACTACAAATCATCGCTTGCAGCAGAAAAAGGAAGGATTCTTCACCAAATGCAATGGAATTTGAACAAGAACTACATTTGAAACAAAGCCTATCCTAAATTAAACTACAGTCAACACGCTGAAGATGCCCACACCTCTCAAAAGGCTCTCTGCTTTTGAATGGAGTACCGGAACGGGCAGCAACATACTTTATGGCAGTGACTTAATACACAGCACTGAAATTTCATAGCAAAATATCTTCAAGGAAAAAGATACTTTTCAGTCTCTCATAAAAACCAGTGCCTCCCGCTGAAGATTTCCTCTTGCTTTGGTAACAGGTGAGACTAGCTGCTCTGGGAAGTCCTGGTCTTTCTTCCATGCTTGGGTGAGAGTTTACCTCCCTAGCGCACAGGCCAGGTGGACTTTTGTTCCTGAATGGCTGAATGGTGCGGTATCACTTCCCCTACGCTATGGTTTTCACAAACACTTTTTCAAATTTAGTATTAAAATATATTTCTATTATTTTTCAACTTTTCTAGACAGTAGTTTTGCAGTCTCTTGCTTCTAGCAGAAGTGATGATGTAAGCTAGCCTAAATCATTATAAAGGGGAGCTATGTGGGGAAAGGAGAGACTCTGAGAACACCTTTCACAGCCTCTCTCATACTTCTTAGTTTTAGACTGCTAAGACGCTTTCACTCAGATCACTGATAACTGGCGCCACGTGTTGAGCAACTGCACATTTTTCCCTCAGTGTGAGGAGCGGGCCTTGTACAAAGCTTGTGCCAGGTGATGCTGAGGCAGTTCTGCTAAGCAATCCCTGAAATACAGATTGTTTGCCTGTTGCTTTGAGGATTGCCTTTTCTTACTCATTCCCATGTGCAAATATTGTGGCACTCTCGCAGAGATTTTGGCGGTGGGGGGAAGATTTTTTAAGGGGTCTGTATCAATGAGAATCATGGTAATTCTTGTGGGATGGGGGAGTGCCTGTATTCAAGGATTAGGTCATTCCCAAAATTGAACGCTGCGGGAACAGCAAGAGATAGCACGCTGATTCTGAGGGATCTGTTGTGTTCTGAGCTTTGAGTACTTCATGTTGTAGCTGAGCATGTGGGATGAGTGAGGTTGCTTCAGCTAAAGGTGCTCTAATAAATGTCTGGGGCATGGAGTAATCTCTGTAGCGTAGTGGGTGTTTTGTGTGTTTTTTGTTTGCTTGTTTTTGTTGTTGTTTCTTTTTTCTGGATGTTATCCCTATAGAGAGAAACAACATTTGGTGTCAGAGAGTACAGGAGTACCATCCCTGAGACAGGCAGCTTTACGCTATAATCCGACAGGTGTGGAATCAACACATTTCTTGGCTTTCCTCCCCTATGTGGTACTCTGGTGTGCCAGCTCCATGCTCTTCCTCCAAGCAAATAACTGCAGGTACTTCATACAGCAGCGATCACCCACTGCAGGAAGTTGCTGCTGATGCTTGGAGGCTGCAGAAGCAGAGGCAGCATGTAGGAGACGTGGATCTTTCACCGTGGTTTCTGAAATTTGGGACACTGAAGACGCTCAGGTAAGGTTTCATTCTGCTTTGCTTAAGTATGTACTGCCCTGCGGAAGGGCTGTGCCACAAAAAGCAAACTAACTAATTGCTTGCTAGAATTATTCATTTGCATTATGGTGTGGTTTTGTTTTGTTTTGTTTTTTGAGGCCTTCTTGGTGCTATAGATTGGGGTATTGCCTTGTAAAGATCTTGTGAAAGAAGGTATTACAAATGAGTTAAAGAAGGCTCAGCCATTCACAGCTTTCATCTCCGTGGTTCTTAATGTCATCCACTTGTCCTCTCCTCCAGCAACCAAGCTATCTGCTGAACGTGGAAGCCTGCTGTATGGTCACTCCAAACGACATCAGTTGTGACCGGCCTGAGGTGAAATCAGCATTTCTTGAGGGAACTGCGCCTCTAACCAAAGGCTGGCTTCCTACAAGGCCTGTGGCTCTGAGCCTGAGCTGTACATCACATCTTTGCGCAATGAAAAATGGATCCAGAAGAAATAGTTCTGTCCGTGAAAGCCAACTTGGTGGTGGGTAGATAACTGAGGAAAGCAAGAGAAGAAGTTAAGTGTGAAGAATGGGAATCATGCAGCTAACGCATTTGGGATAATTAAGAAATAGCAATTAATGACCAGATGTATGCATTAGTAACAAGCGTAGCTGATGATCCTGCAGTGCCGTGACCTTCACCCTGCCGGCTCCCTTCCTCCACCCTCCGCCATTCTCTGTATCCAATTAAAATTCCAAAGTCCTCAGGGCGGAGCTCTGCCAATTGCAGCCTTCTCCAAGTGCCACACGTCGCTACGGCATTATGGTCTAAACAGAAAACCAAGACTACAGCAATACAGCCGTGTCACAGACCCTTTCACTCTTCATTTGGTTTTCAGGACTGAAGGGGTGAGTGGAGCAGATCGTGCCCTTGGAAGGAGCCGTTGGAACACGCAGACAACCGAGGAGGCGGACATAAGCGCCGTCATTTGCTTTCTGGCACCACGTGCTGTAATAACCTAAAGCACCTTAATTGCAGCGATCGTTTAGTTTCTCTCCTGTGCAACACTCGGTACGTTCGGAATGCTGCCTGCTTTTCACACCGCACAACGCTTCTCAGCAAACGCCATCTCTTCTCCGCCGTGTGCCTGCGCTCTCCTCCCCAGCCAGTCTCCAGTGCCAGGAAAGAACTAGCATGCCTACCCAACAGCACTGGCCCAGACAGAAAACCCCCAAATATAAGCCAGCTCCCACAACAGCCTGCAGCCCCGCATTTGGCTGCTGACAACACACTATATGGACTGCAAAGGGTGCCCAGAACCAGCGTGCTGGGCCTCCTGTTGCTGCAGCACCACTGGAGCTGTGCAGACTTCCCTTAGCAGCACGGAAACACAGGGCCAGGCAGGCCTCTGCATTTCTTGGACACAACATTGCTGCTGCTCTCTTGAGAGTTGCTCACAAGGCCACTGGCAGAGCAGGGAAATGGACCCCAGCCTTGGGAGGAGGATGGTCCTTTTGCTGTGCTCCGGTCACCTCAAACAGTAGTGGGCCTGACAACCAGGAGACCTTCTCTTGGACCTCCACTGAGCCACAGACCTGTTAAATGACCTCCAGGAGCTGGCTGTCCTCCTCCCCTCCTGAGATCACAGACTAGGGGAGGGATGGGAGTACATACGTCAATCAGAAAGGAGGGACTAGAAGGCCATCACTTGACCTTCCCAGTCCCCAGTGCAAAACACCAAGCCCTGAGGTCCCATTCGTATGAGATGCCCACAGCACAACCACCATACAGCTGTGCTTCAGGGGAGAGGAACAAGTCAGCTCAGAGGCCTCTAGCAACATCACCAGCACAGCAAGGCCCATGGTCACTAACACTTGGCAGAAAAAAGCATATTGTGGCACTCCAAGAAACCAGAAATGCTGGGGACAGGGTGGACTACAACCAGGATACACACTCTTTCACATCCCAAGAACCACAGTTAGGCAACAACCTTGATGCAGTCGGATGAACATCGTGGTGGGGGAGAACTGGAGAGGAGCCCAAAATCCTACCCATCCCTCCTTCTTCCCTCATCTTTTCCCTTCCTCAATGCACCATTCACTTGGGTGAGCAACATGTCGCCACAAGATGTAGGTGGTCACGAGCAGGATTTAATTCAGCAATAAACCCCATGGCTGAGGTGCATCTTTTCTCCTAAGGGAGCTGCTAACCCACTGGGAGAGTTTGCCCGTGTGAGAGAGACTTTGTACGAGCTCTACTTGTATGTTCCCAGCTCCAAGCTCTTGGCAGAGGATGGGATGCTAGCCGAGCACTTTGACAGACCCACCAGACAGGCCAGAGACTTCCCAACGGCACTACTTAGGGACATGACCTACTTTTCTACCACAGGTCAGGTCCCAGCTAATTGACTGCGATCTCACTAACAGTTTCTTCCTGTGGGATTGGACAGCTCACATAACCAAGAACAAACCGTCCTAAAGCCAGAGGCAACTTGTTCTCAGGGGACAGACCAGCTGCAAGAACACCCCAAGGCAGCAAGCTCACCAGAGTAACAGCCCATCCTTCAGACATGCTCGTCCTTCAGGAAGGGTAGAGGGATGGGAGCCAGGCTTTGTACCCTATCTGATCACCCTTGTTTCTCTATTCCCTCCTCCACAAGTCCACCTTTTCCAACCTTATGGAAGACAATTTGGAGTGAGGTGTGGAAGATCTTTGCCTACACATCAGATTGCAGAGCACTCTGCCTTCTTACCCTGAACTACCACACTCTTGGGAGCCCCTCCAGAACAAGAGTTTCAGGACCAGGTCATCAGAAGAGCCAAGGGAAAATTGCACTATCATCGGCCACACTGGACAATGTCAGAACAGAGCTCTTAGGGTGAAGGTTTCATTGTATACCGGGGCAGGGGGCATTCACTGACCTCTGCCACACATGCAGAGGATGATTCCCTGCTACCCCTTCTCACACAAACAGGGCAGCAGCAGGGAAAAACTCAGCCTGGAAGAGATAACTCAGCACAGGTCCTCCTGGGCAGAAAGGCAAGCACCCAACACCCTAAGTTAACTAGGCCTGCTTTGCCTTTTCCCTCCTTGTCCCTGTTGTGCGTCCATCTCTAATGGCAAGCCCAGCTGAGCTGGGTGGAATACATCACTCCTGTTACACACCTTTCTGCAGCATGACCTACATGGAGCTGGGTGGAATACATCACTCCTGTTACACACCTTTCTGCAGCATGACCTACATGGAGCTGGGTAGAAAACTGTTTCAGAGCTGCAGACAAAAAGTTTTCCTGCCAGGCAGCTCTGTTATACTTTATTTCAGCTCTGCCTCCTGCAACTGTAAAAAGCTGTGATTGCCAGGAAAGCAGCCTTTTCTACACCTGGCACGAAGCATTTATCACCATTCTCAGAGGCTGGTTTATCACACGCTGACAGACAACACAAGCCTTGGCAGGGCTTTCCAATATAGAAAAAGACCCTTTATTCTAATGCTTACATCCCAGCGGAAGCTGAAAGACTTTTCAGAGGCATGCAAATCACAAGGCTGTTGCTCCACAGCATGCCAAGAGACATGCTGAAAGCATTCAGGGGGACAGTGTCCTACCGGGCCAGCAAGGGCTCTCTGCATGTGGACAGAGGGCATCTCTTGCTACCACCAACCAGCGCAGCACACAGAGCCTAGAGCATGTCTTCTTACAAATGCCCTCTAAGTATCACAGGTGCTCTTTACAAGGACTTCCATTTTTCACTTTTCAAACATCAAACAGCCACAAATGACCTACAGAAGAACCCATCATTTTCCCCTATCCTGACAAAGCAGATTTTCCTGTTTTCCAGTGACTTCCAGGCTTTTCCAGTGACTTCCAAAACTGCAGCTGTCTTATAAGTCCCCACCATTTCAGCCTCTTGCTTCATACCCCTTATGCACCCATTCACTTTACCTCTTTGTAGATCTTTCCTTTCTCCAGCTGGTTTATTTTGTCCCACTGCAGTGAGCCTTTATCATCCAATTTTCGAAAAGGTCTGGAAAAAAAAAGGGGCAGATGTCAACTTCTTTTGATTTTTGGCGATTGTTACCCAGCAACCACAACATCTGAATTGGAAAACTTGTTTACCTATGTAACAACACATAATAAAATCTCTACGTGAGAAGCAACCTTCTGGGCATTCTGCACTATTTTCTCAGGGGAAGAGAAAGTGCGAGAGGGAAATATCTTTTCAAAATGCTTCCATTGACTGTAACCATTTCATGCCAATATCCCTAACAACTCTTCTTGCTTTTCAGATACAGAGAAGAGGAAAAAAATAATAACAATAAAGACTCCCTCTGAAATGCTAAGACCAAGAAGGCTTTGCCATGAAACACTTTGTGTCCTGTTCCAGTCTGGCTATGCCCCAGCCCAGAGACCATGGAATGTTTTAATAGGATAAAGCAGTCTGCAGGGTGGATGGAAATCAGCCTCCGTGCTGATCTCGGCAGCTGACAGGAGCTGGCTCCTGTTGTTCCCAAGGGCTTGCCTGGTTACCTTCCACTTGGACAGAAGAAGCAAAACAATGCTTAAGTTACTTGACCGCCATTAACATTCATGCTCGAGGGGAACATTGCTCACTCTTGGGGTAGAAGTTCCAAACTGTGAGCTCCAGGATCAAAGCCTTGGTATGAAGCTGCTCCTGCTGCAAGCAGAGCACAATCTCATCCAGAAGTATTGTATGATCCTGAGCTGCCATAGGGCAGAAGAAATCCAGCCTCCCACCACGAACTCTACGTCCTACCCAGGCAAGTGGCTTCTCAGCCACAAGTGATCTCCAGTGCACACCTGCATTTTCCCTCAGATAAAACACTCCACAATTCACTACAGCTCAACATCAGGAGGTTTCCCTTACCTTGGATGTATGTGCCATGTCATTCCACTGGCCCACTACATGAGTGGACATTAGGCACCATGCAGCCATAAGGTTTTATATCCTAGAGGGCCAGATCGTCATAGCTCCAGGCTGCATTTGTAAGACACTTCACCTACATCCCATGAAGAAAACCTTTACCAGGTCAGCACAGCTTATAAAGCCATTTCGTAGGTTTACTCCTGTTTATGCTAGTGGCCTGGGAAATGGGGGAAGAAAATACATAAAGAGGAAAAAATAGACCTCTCCCTCAAGAGCACTAATTCCTGGTCAGTCATAAGTTGAGGCAACAAAGCAGACGCAAGTTCCCAAAGCAAATAATCCAAAGAACAAAGCGAGGACAGCAGCTTGTCTATCAGCTAGTCCCTTGGCAGCTCCTAACTGACCACAAAACCCAGCTGCCACGTACAAAGGCTCCCAAAGCTGCCAATTACCAAACAGCATGTATCCAGTAACTAAAAACAACAACAACCAAAAAACAACAAAAGAAAACAAAAACCCAAACCACACAGATATTTGCTGTGGGGAACAGGAAAAGGAAAGATTTTGGCACACTCTCAAGACCTAGAGCCAAGAAATGGCCAGCTTTCATACAGGCCACTCCACTCCTCTTTCCTTTCTGAACTTTTAAGTACATTGTTACCCCTAAAAATCTAAGTTAAGCCCAGACCATGACAAAACTGATGACACTTAAGACAGCCAATTTTAGAAACACGCTTTCTGCTTGGCACTACCCAGTCCATCCACTTATTCCCAGACTGGTCAGTTTTCACCTCCTCAGAGAGTATCTGAAAGGACAGTGGAAGGCTGGATGCCTACTGGACCTAGATTATGCTTAGAAAACCATTACTTTTTTGGAAGGTAAAAGGAGCCGTTTACTCCAGGGAAGGGGGCCCAAAACCTCAGGCCTACATGCAGCAATGCAGTATTGCCCCAGGACACGTACTTCCGCCGATCCGTGAAGAAGTTGGGCTTGTCAGCTTGCACAATGACCATGTCGAATAAGTCCCGCCAGTTCTTGCCAACCATGTGTTTCATTCCTTTATCCCTAAGGGCAAAGGAACAGAAAAGTTAACAGATCCAGTACTCCTTTTCACCCAACACTGCATCTTTACAACAGTCTGTCCTAAATTTACTCTCATTTCAGTAACAGAGAAGAAAGCTTAGAGATTTGTGACACGCCCCCCCCCCCCCCAAGGCTGTTTCATTGCATGGAGTACTGATGTAGCACTTTAACCATTTTAAGCTGTCCCACCCTTTCTCCTGTAACATGGGAAGTCCAAAGAAGTCTGTGATGCAGAAAAAACTGCTAGAGGTAATCCAAAGTGGCAGTTCTGTAACATTGGGGCCAGCCACAGCCTTCTACCTTCTTCAAAAAGTGAGAGTCGATGTAGAGAGCGCTGTGGGGTGCAACATTCACCACAACCGGTTCCCAGACAGCACTCTCATGACTATTGCCACAAAAACCTCTAGCATACAACTTTCAGATGCTCACAGGAGAGACTGCACTGCACAGCTCTTGCTGCACTGTGGTGACCCATCAATGTGCAATAACAGTACTCACACAAAGCTAAAGGGACTGTTTGTAATGAGGAAGAGTTTCTTCTTGTGGTTCACCAGTCGGTTTAGCACAGCATAGATTTCATCCCCATGCAGAATATACTGTTCTATATCAGAATAAAACAGACATCATCAATCAAAAAATTTTGGCATAAGTCACAACCACATTTCTTTAAAAACAGAAACAAACCTAGCCCCTATACCACCAGGGATGCAAAAGGCCTGAGTTAGATCCACCCCAGACAGGCAGGTAGTGAACCACCATGGTGACAGAATGGCCTTCCTCATCCTCATCAATCCCATCTAGAGGGAAGAGAAAGACTGAGGAACTGAAAAGGCTGGCAAAAAACGTTGATACCATACTGTGACATGGGACAGGCACAGCCACTCCAGGCCATGCTGCTACCAGGAGCTTGCTTTCCCCTGAGTGACCAGGAAGCCTTCCCAGATGGTGCCTTTGCATGTTCACATCATGCCAAGGACCACCATCCCTCGCTTACAAGCTGAAGAAAACAGAAACACAAGCAATGAGGTAGCTGTTTCCTCCATTAAAACAGATCTTCCATCTGACCCTAAATACCGCTCAGTTCTTAATGCTACTCTACCCCTCAGCTGCCTTTAGGCATGCCACAATCAAGTATTTCATTAAGTTCTGCATCCCCCTGACTCCTGTGACTGTGTGTAGGGCCTACACAGTCATCTCACAAAGAACGCCACATAGGACGAGACACATCAAAATGGATTTGGCACCAGAGCTCTGTTTAAACTCACCCAGATCTTTTTCAATCCATTTGTACATCACTCCTTTCACATGTACATCTCTAATAGCATCCTAAAGAAAAGGGCAGGGAAAAAAGTATCAGTTTTACATATGGCATTCCTGTTTCCCAGCACGCAAACCTTATGCCACTACTGAGGACCAATAGAGTGATGACACATCCCCTCTTCTTGCTGAATGAACAAAAGCTACATTAATGCTAAGCAGAAGACCTTGTAGAGCGAGGCTCACCAACATGCCAAAAAGAAGAACACAGTGGCTAGCTCAGCTGATGCAGTACAAGGGGAGAAACCTCAAAACCCATCCATGAGAGCACAACTTCCTTCCTGCTCCTGGAAACCAGCACATGTTAACGCACATGCTAACACACTGGTACCAAGGCAATCAAGACTCTGCAACTCCAAAACCATTTACTGCCCCAAAACTGTACTGGCCCAGACACTGGCTGGCTTTTCTTCCTCCCTATGCCTGTGGAAGCTCTGAGAAATGTGACCCAAACAATGGGAGTGTGGCCAAGGCAAACAGCAGCAGAGGTGAGCATCTGTAACTCCAAAACACTCCCCACAAGCCAAGGAGGGCCAGTGGGCACAGGCAGAGCAGAAGCTTCCACTAGGAGGGTGAGCGTTTTTTGCCAAAACAGAGCTGCTCACTTTTCAGGCGGGAGGCAAGTTAAAACAGGTATTGTCAAGGGCATCCAAATATCCTCTATTTTCCAGGCCAGAGGCCAAGATGCAACACATTTTTGGACACACCCAACTGAGATTCTTCCCAAGTCTCTATCCAATGAGATACATCAGATACACAAAACCATTTCAAGAGCAGCAACATATTTTGCAGTGTTTGCACATGCAAATGCTTGTTTTAACGGTACCATTTTCATCCCTGACAATTCAGACAGGTAAACAAATGCTGCCTTTCCCCAGGACCCTTAAATCCCTGTTACACTACGTGTGCTCCTTTGGGAGTTGCCCTTTCAGACTGGATTCCCACACTCACCACTGACATTGCTCCAGTGACACTTGCACACGATGCCACAGAGTCACTTGGTCTTACAGCAGTGCTAGTGAAACCTGCTCGTCACCCCAAAGATTATTTCCTTCAAAGCTGGGAGAGAACCAGAATTTACAACTCAGATGGGGTACAATGAAGGAGGAGGCGTTACCTCTTCAAAACAGAGTTTTAGGAGTCTCCTTCCACCATGTAGATTTGAATGGTAAAAAGGCAGAGGTCACATCTCATTCACCAAGAGAGTGCCTTATTGGAAAGAAACTGAAAAAAAAGCAAGAGCGCTAGCAAGATAACAACTTTCTCTTGACCAGCACTGGCACTAAAAGCAAGCAACACTTGGATTTGTGTAAAAACTACCTTTGCAGGACAAAGAGATTACAGTGTGCTCCTTCTCTAAACTCCTGCCCCCCAAAAAACAAAAGAAAAAAAAAAACAACAAAAAAGAAAGGGGAAGAACTATAAGGTTCCTGCAGGTAAAATCTTGGTAGCCTGGGGAGGTGACAAACAGGGCTCACAAACTCGTCCAAAGAAAAGCAGGGTAAACTGTACATTCTTACTCTCAAATACAAAGCGACAAAACTGGCGTGACTGAACTACTTGGTTTACATGTCAGCTTCAACCTTTACCATTGCTTTAGAGTCTGCCCTTTTGACTCAGTGCAGTGTCTCTAGCACTCAACCTGCTCCCAAACACACAGCGATGCAATTAGGATTACCACTAAGAATTACAGAAGAGTGTCAGGTTTAGACAGGTCTTAACCCACTGTCAGCCTGTGTTGTAATAATGGTTGGGGCTATGCAAGTCCTCTCGGACACATGTCTGCATAGGCCCAAAAGGATCTCTTTGCTCATGTCCGCAAACAATTTCTTTGCACTTGCACTTGGGTACTGCAAAGGGATAAGCTTTGCAAAAATGTTTGTGGATCCTCATTGTACAGAAAAAGCAAGAACTCTTCTGGTGAGAGCACAGGACATCCCCCAACTTTTCAGTATAGATTTCAGGCACTGGCACAGATTTTCTGTTGTAGCTCTCTTCTCTGCCTACCTCAGTGACTTCTCAGGAATGACCACATCCCTCAGCAAAGGATGCAAAGACAAATGCCAGGATTAGCACTAAGTAGTTTTGGGCCTTGAGCATACCATTTTCCCTGTATTGAGTACGTATTAGGCTGTGGCAACCACCCACCCACTCTCAAGATTTCAATTAGGAACACATCCATTTTGACCTCAAAAGAAGGTTCAGAAGACACTCTTGACAAAAGGCCTCAGGAGTCAGCTGTATCCCCTCTCCCCATTTTCCCCACCCCAAGAGCGAAAACAACTACAATAACTAACACCCTAGAAACATGTTAAGCTCTTGTGGGAAACTGGCTGACATGCTCTTATCAAGCAGTAGCAGAAGGTCAGAACGTAAGCTGTTATCCTTGGCTGCAGCAAAGCTGACAAGGTGGATCCTTATCACAAAAGAAGCAGCACAGATGTGGAGCTCCATTTCCCTCACAAGCAGACTGAACATACGTATGTTCAGTATGGGCTTCTACCAGTGGATGAGCATAAGATTCCCACAAGGTACGAATCAAAAACCCCTTTCCATGGAAAAAGGCATGCGATAAGACTTGGCTACCAAGGAAGATGCATCATCTGTCAACAGAAGTCACCCAGGGCAGCAATCTCAAGCAATTACATCTTGCCTACAGCATTAACTAAGAAGTCAAACAGTACCCCCAAACAATGCTGATAATCCCACGCAGCCCTTTCAAATGCCAGGAGTGAAGCTGGAAGGCACAGCTGGCACCTTGGAGTAACCGGCTCTTGAAAGCTACAGTCACCCACTGGAAAACATCCCAAAGGATCAGACTACTCTGTAGCTGCAAAGGCAAGGGGTGGATTCTCAGAGCAGGCAAGGGCAGGTGTTTCACAACAATCGCTGTATAAACCAAACTGTTTGGTACATGGTCAGACCAAGCCTCTTTGAAAAATGAGATATTAACATGAAAACATAGAGCTTAAAAGTCTGCAGAACCAGAAAACATTTACACAAGCTTTGTGACTATTTCCCACTGAAGGACCTTCAACCTAAGCAGCCTAGGCACTCCTGCAAGAAAATGTACAGCAACACCAATTCTGTACTACAGACAGAAACCTAACATGTTCTGAAAACACAACTTTGAATATTCCCTGGTAATGCTTTAACCTAAAGGGGCAACAACGCTGTCATATTAGGCTACTCAGTAATAGCTCCTTAGGTTTGGGTGCTGCAGAAATCACCAGTGCTCACAAGCCAAAGAGCTCACAATTCTCATGTAGTATGAGCTATGGGACAGTCGACATTTTACTTACAGATATATCCTTGTAAAGATGCACCTGGTCAAACTCAATGCCATGAGTTATGAAGTAATCAATGACTGAAGAGAGCAGTGTCATTTCAGGAAGAGAAAAAATGTCCATAAACTGCTTAAGTGATGGACCCTGGAAAGCAAAAAAATGAAGGAGACACATTAAACAAAAAATACTTTAAAAAAAATACTTAAAAAAAAAAAAAAAAAAAAGCAAAGCCAACAAACAAACTCATATCATTCAGTACCATCTGGAAGACATTCCAGGCTAAAAAAAGAAAAACACTCAGCAAGAAAACACTCAGCAAGTAGCCCTCTCTTCTCAACAAAAACACTAACCTAATGCATTAACACTTGACAAGAGAGAGGTTTCTCCTTCACAGAAATCATTGAACAAACCCAGAATCATTAACACCATGGGGTGAAGGTGGAGGAAGCGGGGAGTCAGTCCTAGACATTAACTTTTATTTCAACCCCATGCCCTCTGCTTCCCACCTGGCCTCTTGGCTTTCCCACAGGTGCCAACAGACAATGCTCTGCTACAGAAGCAGCTATGGCCCTTGCTGGAGGTGCCCCGTTGCTCATCTAAACCAGGCTGTGACACTGGACACATGGGCACCAAAGCTGCTCTAACCACTCCAGTGAGGTTTCACACAGCAATGCAAGTATCACTCCAACAAGCAGTTTGTCAATGCCTGTCTGCCCTTGAGTCACTATGGAAAACCTGGAGTGGGCACAAAGAAGAACTTCAGCCCACCCAGCAAGTCAAGTGGATATGGACAATTAAATCCTGACCAAGGAGTAACTCACTTTGCGTTAGGCAAGGTTGCAGCTCTCCCATACATTTGCTATTTTTATTGCCTATCAATCACAAATCTATCAGCAAGTCAACAGCCAACTTTGGCTCCAGAGAGGCCTTCCAGTAAAATAAAGCTTGTTTATTCAGTATGTACCACCTGTGCAGAGGACTGGTGAGTCTCGCTGGTAAGCTGAAGCTGGAATCAATTTTTTCATCTTTCATCGCTGAAGTGCCAGATCAGCCAAGGGGACAGTTACTAAGGTGTATTGGGTTTGTGTGGCAACATTTTGGTGTGTGTGTGGGGGGGGTGGGGTGGCGGTTACAGGGGTGGCTTCAGTGAGAAGCTGCTGGAAGCTTCCCCAATGTCCGACAGAGCCAACACCAGCCGGCTCTGAGACGGACCCACCGCCAGCCAAGGCCAAGCCCATCAGCGATAGTGGTAGCACCTCTGGGATAACATTTTTAAGAAGGGAAAAAAATTGCGGGACACAGAAATGGCAGCCGGAGGGAGGAGTGAGAACATGTAAGAGAAACAACCCTGCAGACACCAAGGTCAGTGCAGAAGGAGGGGGAGGAGATGCTCCA